>JAECWJ010000686.1:17862500-17918620 GCA_018150375.1 Drosophila sturtevanti | reverse complement strand
AAAAATGTCCTATTAATCCAACCCCTATTAAATAAAATCACACACATCTAATTGGGCTGGAAAACTTTACAACAAAAAAGCCTCCCAGATGGGACAATTAAATTAGAATGTGCAAACATGGAATGCTATAACTCTGCACTGTCTACCCTTAGGGAAGGAAACCATGAGCTGCACACATTCCAACACCCCTAGCAATCCTGGCTACAGAGTAATCTTCCGCTATCTCCATTATTCTACCCCATGCGAATTAATTCGTAAGGAATTAGAAAAAATTGGCTTCTCAGTTCGCTATATCAGCCTGATGAGAAAAAGGCGAAATAACGAACCACTAAACCTGTTTGAAGTGGAGTTGGCTCCAACAACTGATGACTCGAATGACAAAATACTGTCCCTTACATCCATTGGCCATCAGCAAATTAAGGTCGAACGCCAGATAAAACGTAGCCAGCCGCCACAATGCACTAAATGCTTGAAGTATTGGCACACCAAAAACTTCTGCAACTCCAAACAAGTGTGCATTAAGTGTGCGGTAATGCACACCGATGGAATCTGCCCAATTAAATGGACACCTAATCCCAAATGTGTAAACTGCGGAGGACCGCACACAGCTATTTTCAAAGGCTGTCCAGCGTACAAGGCAGCAATGCTCAAATACAATGGTGGCTACAATAATCAACCTAATCAAACTAATAAATACAATAATAAATATCAATATCACAATTTTAATTACATCAATTCAAATACACAAATCATAAATAAAACTAAAACCTATAACCCGCAAAATCAACTGCATCACAGGCAGGAAGGCGCCCATTTCCACCCCACTGTCCAAAAAGCTAACAACTTCCTTGGACAGGGAGGCCCCGGCTCTTCCACCAACACTCCAAACCTTCCTCAACACGCTTCCGATGGAGAACGCCGAACAGTCATCGCTGGATCGGCCTCACGACATCAGTACGAGAAGCAGCAGCCGCAATATGTAAAGAGAGAATTTAATACAGGCTCAACTCTAAATCATCAATACTTACCTCGCATAAACCAACACAAAGCTATCTCCAACGCAAACCATGAATCCACTCAACAGCACCAACATCAACCATTTAATGACTCGATACGTACGGAATATCAGGAGGCTCAAGCAACGATTATAAAACTCAATCAGAAACTTGAGGCGCTTCTAAATCTGCTTACATCTGTGATCCTGCCAAAGCTCGCTTGTGATCCTGAAATTAAAGAAAAAATAGCGTCACTACTAGCCGACTGATGTAACACACACTCACCCATATCCTGTTCAAGTCTGCACCCTAAACTCCTGTCCATGGAGAATTGCATCCTGCTGAACATCGGCAGAACAACACTCACCTGCAATGCCTGCTCCATCAACTCGTCTCAGGCAGATGCTGAAATTTGCCAATGCTCAGCAAGTGGGCCAATTAATTAATCACTCACCTGCTCTATCTCTATCCACAGATACTCGCACTAGACGCTCTGCTACTTACCTTTCCTTCCTTGCACAGTCCGCGCGACTTCCTTTGCCGAATCTGCATCTGAATCGCCCATGACACGGATGCTACGCTCAATCGAATACTTACCTCCTGTGGCCAGTCCAACCAATCCGCACAGCGTACGACTCCACCTGCAAAGAAAATTAAATCCAACATCAAAATATAAATCCACGTGCACGATACACTTACCCAACTGGAGGTGCTTGGCGCTGAAACACAAATGCAGGCCCGCTCACACCATCTTGCACCACTTACTCCTCACCTAGAAGAAAGATAAATATAATTTAAGTTATTTATTAAGTCAATTTTTGTTAATTCTATGTCACCAATTAATTTCCAATTTGTTTGTTCTTAATTCAATGTTTACATTTAAGCTAGTTATGACAATTTACCAATTAACTACAACCAAACCAATCGATAACAAAATTTCCCACTATTCCCTAACATGCACTTAATTCAACTATGCCCATCATCAATCATATGTGCTACAGCTATTAATAAGAAAATACTCACACATAACAATTTAATTTAATTACTAGCTAAGAAATATTTTTACTATAAACTAAACCAAACTTAACTAACTATGCCAATTCTATTAATAATACTATGCCCAAACATGTCTTAAGAGGAAACCTTAATTGTACTCTTCCTAATTCTTTACTTGCTATCATTATTATTAACTCTTACCCTCTAAATCCAAATTACTGCTACATATTAAGCTCCCTAACTCAAAATTGTAACGTCTAAAAGCTCTGTTAGGTTTAAACCTAGATTTAATTCGTATTTACGCACATCTTGTATAAAAGACGATGTAAATAAAGTAAGCCAACTTGTTGGTCATAGTAAGTGGATTGATTCCACCAAAGGAAAAAAAAAGGAAAAAAAAGAAAAAACTACGAAAAATTAGGGACAAAAAACATAAAAAAAATGAAAAATTAAATCAAATAAATTATTAAAAATATTAACTAAAAAAACGGGAATCACCACAAAACTAAATCGAAAACGGGAACAACAAAATTAAATTAAATAATTGTGATTTGTGTAAATGTGCCGTGTATATGTATTGTTTTAATTTATGTAAAACTTTTATCATGTATTGTAACACGTCCATACAAATATGAATTTGTCGCGTGTGTTAATGTATCCGTATTTAATAATATATTGACAATTAATATGTGCACAGATTCACGCAATAACAATAATTAACTACACTCATTTGACATAAAACAATAATTAAATTAACAAATAAATTACGCTAACTCGACGAAATAAAGAACACAAACTTAACTAAGTGCCGCCTGCATACATCAAAAGACATAAAACAACTAAATATAAACAATAAACCTGCATACAAGCTACAAACAATATAAAACAATAAAAAATTACTAATACAAACACATTAAACAAGTGCAACTGGAAAAGAGCGGTAGCAATCGCTCTCTTAAATCTCTCTTCGAATGGCCCCACCGAGGAATTCGCGCCAAAAGGGGAAGATTAAACCGGGTCCCATCCCCCCCTCGTCCATCAAAAAGCCCGCCAAAGCGCGGGAACTCTCCTATGATGGAAGAGAGCGACAACAAGGCCGCTCTTAACAAAGATGACGCTAACTCCACTGATGAAAGAGAAGCTACTCTTAAACTTAATCTAATGGAATGGCAAACGGCTGAGCGTATCCCACTAAATGGCGATTCACCCCCGCTCTCCCCCATTATGCCGATCAATGCTGGGGATAAGCCAACTACATCAATGCTGAATAGAGGTACTAAATTCGATTCTATTAAGAAATTATATATAAACCCAATTAAGAGCATATCTATTATAACAAAAATATCTCTAAATTGGGTTCTATAACTAAATCTAAAATACAAACAACTAAGAGCAAAACGACTAACAAATTACTTGGCTGCGACGGTAAAGCTAATTTAATTACCTCCAGCCAAGAATTAATGCTTAGTTCGCCAATTAAAGTAGCTCAACATATAAAAGAATTCAAGCCTATCCCTAAACCTATGAGAAAGCTTTTTCCTACATCATCCGAGAGCAATGAGGCAAAGCTCAACAAACATAAAATCAAAACGCCTTCACCTACAAAATTGCACCCAAACAAACCTTCATACTCAGCTACAATAACAAATAATAACACAAATATACATGCAACTAATTCTACAACAAAATTACAACAACAGACATCTCCACCTTTATTTCTAAATACACAACTACAACAACCTCAACCCAAATCACAACATATACAACTAAACACATCTCATAACTATCCTAATAATCAAAATAAAGAGAAGATCCCACCTATTCTCATCAAAAATGTCCTATTAATCCAACCCCTATTAAATAAAATCACACATCTAATTGGGCTGGAAAACTTTACAACAAAAAGCCTCCCAGATGGGACAATTAAATTAGAATGTGCAAACATGGAATGCTATAACTCTGCACTGTCTACCCTTAGGGAAGGAAACCATGAGCTGCACACATTCCAACACCCTAGCAATCGTGGCTACAGAGTAATCTTCCGCTATCTCCATTATTCTACCCCATGCGAATTAATTCGTAAGGAATTAGAAAAAATTGGCTTCTCAGTTCGCTATATCAGCCTGATGAGAAAAAGGCGAAATAACGAACCACTAAACCTGTTTGAAGTGGAGTTGGCTCCAACAACTGATGACTCGAATGACAAAATACTGTCCCTTACATCCATTGGCCATCAGCAAATTAAGGTCGAACGCCAGATAAAACGTAGCCAGCCGCCACAATGCACTAAATGCTTGAAGTATTGGCACACCAAAAACTTCTGCAACTCCAAACAAGTGTGCATTAAGTGTGCGGTAATGCACACCGATGGAATCTGCCCAATTAAATGGACACCTAATCCCAAATGTGTAAACTGCGGAGGACCGCACACAGCTATTTTCAAAGGCTGTCCAGCGTACAAGGCAGCAATGCTCAAATACAATGGTGGCTACAATAATCAACCTAATCAAACTAATAAATACAATAATAAATATCAATATCACAATTTTAATTACATCAATTCAAATACACAAATCATAAATAAAACTAAAACCTATAACCCGCAAAATCAACTGCATCACAGGCAGGAAGGCGCCCATTTCCACCCCACACTGTCCAAAAAGCTAACAACTTCCTTGGACAGGGAGGCCCGCGGCTCTTCCACCAACACTCCAAACCTTCCTCAACACGCTTCCGATGGAGAACGCCGAACAGTCATCGCTGGATCGGCCTCACGACATCAGTACGAGAAGCAGCAGCCGCAATATGTAAAGAAGAGAGAATTTAATACAGGCTCAACTCTAAATCATCAATACTTACCTCGCATAAACGAACACAAAGCTATCTCCAACGCAAACCATCAATTCACTCAACAGCACCAACAACAACCATTTATTGACTCGACACACACAGAATTTCAAGAAGCTCAAGCAACGATTGTAAAACTCAATCAGAAACTTGAGGCGCTTCTAAACCTGCTTACATCTGTAATCCTGCCAAAGCTCGCTTGTGATCCTGAAATTAAAGAAAAAATAGCATCACTACTAGCCGACTGATGTAACACTCACTCACCTATATCCTGTCCAAGTCTGCACCTCTAACTCCTGTCCATGGAAAATTGCATCCTGTTGAACATCGGCAGAACAACACTCACCTGCAATGCTTGCTCCATCAACTCGTCCCAGGCAGATGCTGAAATTTGCCAATGCTCAGCAAGTGGGCCAATTAATTAATCATGCACCTGCTCTATCTCTATCCACAGATACTCACCTTAGACGCTCTGCTACTTACCTTTCCTTCCTTGCACAGTCCGCGCGACTTCCTTTGCCGAATCCGCATATGAATCGCCCATGACACGGATGCTTCGCTCAATTGAATACTTACCTCCTGTGGCCAGTCCAACCAATCCGCACAGCGTACGACTCCACCTGCAAAGAAAATTAAATCCAACATCAAAATATAAATCCACGTGCACGATATACTTACCCAATTGGAGATGTTTGGCGCTGATACACAATTGTAGGCCCGCTCCCACCATCTTGCACCACTTACTCCTCACCTAGAAGAAAGATAAATATAATTTAAGTTATTTATTAAGTCAGTTTTTGTTAATTCTATGTCACCAATTAATTTCCAATTTGTTTGCTCTAAATTCAATGTTTACATTTAAGCTAGTTATGACAATTTACCAATTAACTATAACCAAACCAATCGATAACAAAATTTCCCACTATTCCTTAACAATCTGTTAATTCAACTATGTCCACCACCAACCACATGTGCTACAGCTATTAATAAGAAAATACTCACACATAACAATTTAATTTAATTACTAGCTAAGAAATATTTTTACTATAAACTAAACCAAACTTAACTAACTATGCCAATTCTATTAATAATACTATGCCCAAACATGTCTTAAGAGGAAACCTTAATGTACTCTTCCTAATTCTTTACTTGCTATCATTATTATTAACTCTTACCCTCTAAATCTAAATTACTGCTACATATTAAGCTCCCTAACTCAAAATTGTAACGTCTAAAAGCTCTGTTAGGTTTAAACCTAGATTTAATTCGTATTTACGCACATCTTGTATAAAAGACGATGTAAATAAAGTAAGCCAACTTGTTGGTCATAGTAAGTGGATTGATTCCACCAAAGGAAAAAAGGAAAAAACAGAAAAAGGAAAAAGGGAAAAAAAATAAAAAAATGAAAAATTAAATCAAATAAATTATTAAAAATATTAACTAAAAACGGGAATCACCACAAAACTAAATCAAAAAACGGGAACAACAAAATTAAATTAAATAATTGTGATTTGTTTAAATGTGCCGTGTATATGTATTGTTTTAATTTATGTAAAACTTTTTTCATGTAATGTAACACGTCCATACAAATACGAATTTGTCGCGTGTGTTAATGTATCCGTATTTAATAATATATTGACAATTAATATGTGCACAGATTCACGCAATAACAATAATTAACTACACTCATTTGACATAAAACAATAATTAAATTAACAAATAAATTACGCTAACTCGACGAAATAAAGAACACAAACTTAACTAAGTGCCGCCTGCATACATCAAAAGACATAAAACAACTAAATATAAACAATAAACCTACATACAAGCTACAAACAATATAAAACAATAAAAAATTACTAATACAAACACATTAAACAAGTGCAACTGGAAAAGAGCGGTAGCAATCGCTCTCTTAAATCTCTCTTCGAATGGCCCCACCGAGGAATTCGCGCCAAAAGGGGAAGATTAAACCGGGTCCCATCCCCCCTCGTCCATCAAAAAGCCCGCCAAAGCGCGGGAACTCTCCTATGATGGAAGAGAGCGACAACAAGGCCGCTCTTAACAAAGATGACGCTAACTCCACTGATGAAAGAGAAGCTACTCTTAAACTTAATCTAATGGAATGGCAAACGGCTGAGCGTATCCCACTAAATGGCGATTCACCCCCGCTCTCCCCCATTATGCCGATCAATGCTGGGGATAAGCCAACTACATCAATGCTGAATAGAGGTACTAAATTCGATTCTATTAAGAAATTATATATAAACCCAATTAAGAGCATATCTATTAACAAAAATATCTCTAAATTGGGTTCTATAACTAAATCTAAAATACAAACAACTAAGAGCAAAACGACTAACAAATTACTTGGCTGCGACGGTAAAGCTAATTTAATTACCTCCAGCCAAGAATTAATGATTAGTTCGCCAATTAAAGTAGCTCAACATATAAAAGAATTCAAGCCTATCCCTAAACCTATGAGAAAGCTTTTTCCTACATCATCCGAGAGCAATGAGGCAAAGCTCAACAAACATAGAATCAAAACGCCTTCACCTACAAAATTGCACCCAAACAAACCTTCATACTCAGCTACAATAACAAATAATAACACAAATATACATGCAACTAATTCTACAACAAAATTACAACAACAGACATCTCCACCTTTATTTCTAAATACACAACTACAACAACCTCAACCCAAATCACAACATATACAACTAAACACATCTCATAACTATCCTAATAATCAAAATAAAGAGAAGATCCCACCTATTCTCATCAAAAATGTCCTATTAATCCAACCCCTATTAAATAAAATCACACATCTAATTGGGCTGGAAAACTTTACAACAAAAAGCCTCCCAGATGGGACAATTAAATTAGAATGTGCAAACATGGAATGCTATAACTCTGCACTGTCTACCCTTAGGGAAGGAAACCATGAGCTGCACACATTCCAACACCCTAGCAATCGTGGCTACAGAGTAATCTTCCGCTATCTCCATTATTCTACCCCATGCGAATTAATTCGTAAGGAATTAGAAAAAATTGGCTTCTCAGTTCGCTATATCAGCCTGATGAGAAAAAGGCGAAATAACGAACCACTAAACCTGTTTGAAGTGGAGTTGGCTCCAACAACTGATGACTCGAATGACAAAATACTGTCCCTTACATCCATTGGCCATCAGCAAATTAAGGTCGAACGCCAGATAAAACGTAGCCAGCCGCCACAATGCACTAAATGCTTGAAGTATTGGCACACCAAAAACTTCTGCAACTCCAAACAAGTGTGCATTAAGTGTGCGGTAATGCACACCGATGGAATCTGCCCAATTAAATGGACACCTAATCCCAAATGTGTAAACTGCGGAGGACCGCACACAGCTATTTTCAAAGGCTGTCCAGCGTACAAGGCAGCAATGCTCAAATACAATGGTGGCTACAATAATCAACCTAATCAAACTAATAAATACAATAATAAATATCAATATCACAATTTTAATTACATCAATTCAAATACACAAATCATAAATAAAACTAAAACCTATAACCCGCAAAATCAACTGCATCACAGGCAGGAAGGCGCCCATTTCCACCCCACACTGTCCAAAAAGCTAACAACTTCCTTGGACAGGGAGGCCCGCGGCTCTTCCACCAACACTCCAAACCTTCCTCAACACGCTTCCGATGGAGAACGCCGAACAGTCATCGCTGGATCGGCCTCACGACATCAGTACGAGAAGCAGCAGCCGCAATATGTAAAGAAGAGAGAATTTAATACAGGCTCAACTCTAAATCATCAATACTTACCTCGCATAAACCAACACAAAGCTATCTCCAACGCAAACCATGAATCCACTCAACAGCACCAACATCAACCATTTAATGACTCGATACGTACGGAATATCAGGAGGCTCAAGCAACGATTATAAAACTCAATCAGAAACTTGAGGCGCTTCTAAATCTGCTTACATCTGTGATCCTGCCAAAGCTCGCTTGTGATCCTGAAATTAAAGAAAAAATAGCGTCACTACTAGCCGACTGATGTAACACACACTCACCCATATCCTGTCCAAGTCTGGTCCTTTAACTCCTGTCCATGGAGAATTGCATCCTGTTGAACTTCGGCAGAACAACACTCACCTGCAATGCTTGCTCCATCAACTCGTCTCAGGCAGATGCTGAGATTTGCCAATGCTCGGCTAGTGGGCCAATTAATTAATCACTCACCTGCTCTATCTCTATCCACAGATACTCGCACTAGACGCTCTGCTACTTACCTTTCCTTCCTTGCACAGTCCGCGCGACTTCCTTTGCCGAATCCGCATATGAATCGCCCATGACACGGATGCTTCGCTCAATTGAATACTTACCTCCTGTGGCCAGTCCAACCAATCCGCACAGCGTACGACTCCACCTGCAAAGAAAATTAAATCCAACATCAAAATATAAATCCACGTGCACGATATACTTACCCAATTGGAGATGTTTGGCGCTGATACACAATTGTAGGCCCGCTCCCACCATCTTGCACCACTTACTCCTCACCTAGAAGAAAGATAAATATAATTTAAGTTATTTATTAAGTCAGTTTTTGTTAATTCTATGTCACCAATTAAATTCCAATTTGTTTGCTCTAAATTCAATGTTTACATTTAAGCTAGTTATGACAATTTACCAATTAACTATAACCAAACCAATCGATAACAAAATTTCCCACTATTCCTTAACAATCTGTTAATTCAACTATGTCCACCACCAACCACATGTGCTACAGCTATTAATAAGAAAATACTCACACATAACAATTTAATTTAATTACTAGCTAAGAAATATTTTTACTATAAACTAAACCAAACTTAACTAACTATGCCAATTCTATTAATAATACTATGCCCAAACATGTCTTAAGAGGAAACCTTAATGTACTCTTCCTAATTCTTTACTTGCTATCATTATTATTAACTCTTACCCTCTAAATCTAAATTACTGCTACATATTAAGCTCCCTAACTCAAAATTGTAACGTCTAAAAGCTCTGTTAGGTTTAAACCTAGATTTAATTCGTATTTACGCACATCTTGTATAAAAGACGATGTAAATAAAGTAAGCCAACTTGTTGGTCATAGTAAGTGGATTGATTCCACCAAAGGAAAAAATCCAATCCTCATCAAAAAGATCACATCCATCCAACCTTTACTCAATAAAATTATTCAGCTAATTGGGCAAAATAATTTCACATCTAAAAGTCTTCCTGATGGCACAGTAAAGATGGAGTGTGCCAACATGGAAGCATATAACTCTGCCTTGACAACATTGAAAGACGGAAACATTGAACTCCATACTTACCAGATGAGTAGCGACCGTGGCTACCGTGTCGTACTCCACTACCTCCATCCCTCAACTCCCTGCGAAATGATTCGCAGCGAGCTGGAAAAATTAGGGTTTTCCGTCCGATACATAAGCGTAATAAAAAATAGACGCAGCAGACTACCTACCAACAAATTTGAAGTTGAGTTGGCTCCAGCCAAGGATAATCTCAACGACAAAGTCCTATCACTTACCTCCATAGGAAACCAAGTCGTCAAGGTTGAGCGTCAGTTAAAACGCCCTGACCCCCCTCAATGCTCCAGATGCCTGAAATTTTGGCACACAAAAAATTTCTGCAACTCTGATCCAATTTGTATTAAGTGTGCAATTGCACACGAAAATGGAATCTGCCCTAACAAATGGGTTCCCAACCCCAAGTGTGCCAACTGTGGTGGACCACACACAGCTATATATAAAGGATGCCCACATTACAAAGCCGCATTACTGGAGTATAATGGCGGCAACAATAAACCAATAAATTCAGTAACCAAATCTAATAAACAGAACAATTTACATCAACAATATTATAATTATAATCAACAAGCTCCAACTAAACAATACACAAGCATACATAAAACTAATAATACACACAAACATCAGCAACATGATGCCCAAAGAAATGCCGCTACTCCCAAAAAATCCGCTGGCTCCCAGGATAGAGCAGTCAATGGAAATGACATCAGCACGCTTACTACAAATACGCATCAGCGATCAATGATCCAGATCCGCCATGAAAAAGAAAAAAAGGAATTAATTAAAAATAGCAAACACCAACAGCAATACTTACCTCTGGCGGTCCAACCTAACTCCAACATCAGTGATGGACCAAACCACCAACACCAGCAGCAGGCAGCTGACTACGCCATACAGCAGGCCAACTGGCTGGAAGCTAAATCCAACTGGCTGGAAGCTAAATCCAATATCGACAGACTGGGTCGCAAATTTGATGCCTTGCTCAACCTGCTGACATCGGCAATTCTGCCGATGTTAGCATGTGATCCTGAGCTGAAGAAGAAAATTGCATCATTATAGCTCGATTTATGAATGCAAATAACTCTGAACACCTTGAACATGCAGTTGTAGAGGATCTACTACCAATTAGCACCGAGACTGAGAATTGTAATCTGGATAAGGAAAGTCAAAGAATTTCCATAAAAGAAATGCTGAGTCCCAAAACGATGAGATGGGAGCCAATATATATTGGCTTAAAGACGTTAATGAAATACATTCGGAATCCATGACTCTGAAGTTCCGACGAAATGCTTCAGGAATCTGAATCACAGGGCCAAAGTTAAGGTCTGGCCGCTGATTACACACCATCTGTTACTCTGACATCTACCTGAGTCGCTGCCTAAAGACGTCAATGAAATAATCCTGAATTCATGACTCTGAATTCTGATGACATGCTTCAGGAATCTGAACTACAGAGCCAAAATCAAGGTCTGGCCGCTGATTACACACCATCTGATACTCAGACACGTACCTGAGTCGCTGCTTAAAGACGCCAACGAAATAAATTCTGAATCCATGACTTTGAGTTCTGATGAAATGCTCCAGGAATCTGTAGTACAGAGTTAAAGTCAAGGCCTGGCCGCTGATTACATATCATTTGATGCTCAAACACTCACCGGAGTTGCTACTACACCTATATAAAAGTGCACAGTCCGTGCGATGTCTGACGTGCTTACTCCTACTGCACACGGGTGGCTTGCGAGGTGCCCACTTCCTTCCTCAAATCTACTCACTGATGACATCGGTGGTCCCGCTCAACTTAAACTTGCCATCCTGGCCCACTCGACCTCCTCCCGGTAGACGACAACACCATCTGAAACAAACACAAATATCTACAGCAACCTTCATCAAACATAAGCTCATACTTCCCTGATCGTGCAAACGCCTGCACTCCTGCATCCGGCGCTCCTGCTCCCTGGGCGGCTACACTTACCTTTTCCTACAATAAATAATAGAATAGTTATTTAATTTAGCATTAAGTCTCCATAAATGTAATTTTT
Organism: Drosophila sturtevanti; assembly: GCA_018150375.1. Classification (NCBI taxonomy): domain Eukaryota; kingdom Metazoa; phylum Arthropoda; class Insecta; order Diptera; family Drosophilidae; genus Drosophila; species Drosophila sturtevanti. Next base: position 17,906,394 of record JAECWJ010000686.1, on the reverse strand, counting down.
GTATTTTCTTAATTTATCTGTCGTCCATGTTTGTTTACATTTTTACTAGAGATGTCACTTACACCTAAACCCAAATTTCCCACTATTTTACCACCACCATATAACGAAACAGCTACCCAGAAGAAAATCGCACCACAGCAGTTAATTAATATAATTATATTTAAAAATTCTTAACCTAAATATATAACTACTTATCAAACTATGTCATTACCCTTAGCAACTAAACCAATATTACCTACACTCTATCCAAATAATTATTCTACTGCTAACACTAAATATTCACACCTAAAACAAATATAGCTATAAGCTCCCTGTAACTCAATTGTAATGACAAAACGCTCATGTTTAGGATTAGAACCTTTATTTACGCCATGTTTTCACACAGCCTAGTTTAAGGACGATGAAAATAAAGAAGTCAACTAGTTTGGCGATAGAATGTGGATTGATTCCACCAAAGGAAAAATCAAAAAATAGCTACAGGCATTGTATATCTCGGAATCATCCCGATCGGTCGACTATATCATAAAGCTTCTATAGCAACGATCGGTCATAGATAAAGTTATATTCAATAACTGTTGTTTTTAGTTGAATGCCATGAACTTGAACATTTGTGAGTTTAATGTACTCCTTAATACTTCAGTCGAATTTCATCAGAATCGGTTGACGATATCATATAGCTCCCATAGGAACGATCGGTCATGAATAAGGTTTATCCTCAAAAACTCTGTTGTTTTTTAATCGAATGCCACGAAATCTAATTTTTGTGAGTTTAATATACTTTTTAATACCTCAACTAAGTTTTATAAAAATCGGTTGTGTATATCATATGGCTGCTATAGGAAAAATCGCTACAAAAAGTTTGTGAATAAATAAAATTTTTTTTAAGCTAAGGATACAAAATTTTAAACTTGTAATTTAGGTATGTATCATTTACAATAATGGATCTGGTAAATTATATAGATAATCTGCAAGGGGATACGAAACTCGGCACGGCCGAAGTTAGCCAATCCTTTTAGTTTTTGGTATTCTAGGTAATTTAAAAAGATTTTATAAGCTTTTATTTTTGCTTATATTTTATTTTTAATTATAATATGTATATATAAAAAGTTTAAAATATAAATTTAATTTTATTATCAAAATACATTGTTTTACAGTTTTTTACTTGTTTTCAAATTTACGCATGTGTGCCTGTGGTTTTTATATCGATTTTACATATTTTAATGTTAATTTCTTTACTTATGCTTAAAAGTGTATTAATTTAGTTTATATTGTTTCATTTATATACTTGTACACCTCAGTTACATTTTTGTTTAATTCATTAATTATAAAAAATTAACTAACAAAAAGAAGCCGCCCATATACATATTTATGTATGCAGATATTTATGCTTATATATGAATATACATACATGTGTATACCAATTCACCACATGGAAAAGAAATATACAAATTGTATATGTATATAAAACTTGCATATATAAATATCGTATAATACAATTTCAAAAACATTAATAATCTATTTTGAAATATGATTGCCAAGCAGAAAAAAAGAAACAAGGATACAAAATCAAAAGCAACGTGCACTAAGACAAAGTATATTTATATGTATGTACTTATATTTATAATTTTGGGAATTTAGATCACTTCCCAATAAAAAAAAAAAAACAATTAAAAAATTGAACTATAAAAACAATTACAAGCACTTTGCCCTGTTTGTATGTGTATTATAAGTGAGTTTGTATGCTCTTGTCTTGAAAGAGGGATAAATAGTTGAGGCCTGAGCAAATAAGAATAGGCGCTTAGCTATACTAAATTAAATAATAGCATAGCGATCAGGAAGAACGCAAACTAAGATGTCTTGTTTTATTTTATTTCATATGTCCGAGTAAAAAAGAAGAAGGCAGCCCTTTCAACTTGAGGCAAACATATTAAAACAATTTGTTTTAAAAGTTTGTTCTTTGTTTTTTCAAGCCGTCTCATTAAAAATTAATGTTTCTTGTCGCGTTTGCCAAAAAAAAATTTAGAAACTTTCTTCAACATTTATGTATTTCTTAATTTTAACTTAAGCTTTACAATTCACGCTTGCTTTCTGTTGTTGCTGGTTGTATTTCCATTTAGTTGGTTTTTTTTGCTGTTCTACATATGTATCGTGGCTGCTGTGTAACGTGCCTCACCACGCCTCCAAGACCACTGGCTGGGACGGAACTATTATGGAACAAAAAAATGAACAATAAATTGGCAATAGTAACCGAATCGAATTATTTTTATTAACAACAAACCTGTAAATGCTTGGACTGCATGTTATTTTTAAAACGAATTTTTAGTTACAAAGGCAATGTTTATATTAAAACGTTAGGAAACACTCACCTGTATGAGTAATTGACCACTTTTGGTATGTGGATTTCGATATGCGTAAAACAGCCAAATCGCCAGTACGGACACCAGACAAATTGGAACCATAAACCCAAAGGCCACCCCTACGTTTTTACTATCCGCATTCGCTAGTGATAATTCAGTGTTCAAGTGATTGCTTTTTGCGTGTCTGATATTGTCTTCACCATCCATGTTAGTTGAGGATGCCCGTGGTGGAACCGAAGTGATTAATGTTGGTTCGGTGACTGTTGTCGAACTGGTCGATATGACAGTAGTAGATGCAGACTGACCTAAGTTGCTATCGCTGGCGTTATTAATTTTGTTGTTTTCTTGGGCAGCATTGTTGCCCTTCTCTCCTAGCGCTGGACACCTTGACAGCTTAGTTATAGCAGCTTCGTCACAGCCTGGAATACCGATAAATGAACGTTCAAGTGTAAATTAAAACTAGAAAGATGGACTAACTTCGGCCGTGCCGAAGTTCGTATACCCTTGCAGATTTTCTCTATATAATTCACCAGAAACATTACTGTTAATTATACATACCAAACATACAAATTCAAAATTTTGAGCTTGAAAAAAAAAAAATTATTCTTACAAAAATTGTTTTTGTACCGATTGTTCCTATATCAGCTATATGATATAGTCGTCCGATCGGGATGATTCCGAGATATACAATGCCTGCAGCAAAAAGGAGCCTATGCTGAAAATTTCAGCTCTGTAGTTCTTATGGTCTCGGAGGAGAAGCTGTTGATCCAGACAGACGGACAAGGTCATATCGACTCGGCTATTCATGCTGATCAAGAATATATATACTTTATATAGTCAGAGATGATTAAATCAGTGTGTGGCAAACTTCTGACCAAAATTAATATACCCTCTGCAAGGGTATAATAAAATGCAACTTGAAATAAGCATTGGACCTTAAATAGGTCATGAATAAGGTTTATCCTCAATAACTCTGTTGTTTTTCAATCGAATGCCACGAAATTTGATACTTGTGAGTTTAATATGCTTCTTCATACTTCAATCAAGTTTTATCAGAATCGGACGACTATTTCATATAGCTGATATAGGAACAATCGGTATAAAAACAATTTTTGTATGAATAATTTTTTTCTCAAGCTCAAAATTTTGAATTTGTATGTTTGGTATGTATAATTAACAGTAATGTTTCTGGTGAATTATATAGAGAAAATCTGCAAGGGTATACGAACTTCGGCACAGCCGAAGTTAGTCCATCTTTCCAGTTTTAATTTATTTTCCCAACTTGTACATCTAGTGGTATAACTACATTTCCGAGGCAAATTATTCCTTACCTTTCTGAGTCCACTCGTGCTTTTTGCGATCGGTGCCAGTGGAACAGCGATTTAATGCAGGACACCAAGTGCACTGTAAAAATAAAACTGACAGATAACGTTGCATATCTAATAACTATTTTTTGGTATTTACCGCGAATGTGGTGTTATGGTTAATACATGATCCGCAATCATTGTAGCCCAGACACGTTGGCAAAGCAGTCAGTTTAATTATCGTAGCATTAGTTATCTCTTGTTGTGTAAACGAGACTCGATGATATTCATAAATTGTCTTACGACGGGCAACTATTTGGAATAGAGTAAGGCAGAAGAACTGTTATAAAATAAGTATACACTTATAAGTCATTCATTTAGTAATTGTCTTAAAGTTTGTTATATACGGTTATTTAATGTAAAGTTTTAACAGGATATTGAGCAGTCTATGAGAATATACAACGCTTATTATTACTATTTTGTTATTGAATTGCCCTGTTTACTTACAGTAGAGGAACTTATCAATGATATAAGCATCAGACAAGCCCACCTTAACCGGATGCTGATTATCCTGTATGGTGTTAATCAGAGTGGGTACTTGATAGTAGCCAAAGACAATGTCGCCACTGCGATGCAACGTGGCACTAAATGTAAAGCTTCCATAATCTGGTTTATCTTGTAATGTAACATTCTCCCAGACGGCAGTAAAAGCGGTACCTAACGGAGGCGAATAGAAAAGGAATAAAGAAATGTGTAATTCTGCGCCAAAACTTACCATTGTCAAGAAAACGAACAACGGATTCTAATGATATACTAGTATCAAAGTTAGCCATTAGCGGAGCAATATACTGGGTCGCCGCCAGCCACGAATGCACGTATTCGCCCGTATAAAGAAAGCCGCCCGTCGCTACAGTTATATTGCGCACATAGTGTCCATAGAAGGGGAAATCAAATTTCAATTCGACTGTCATAGCACGCCGATGTGACGATGACAACATAGTATTGTTGGGTATGTTTCGTAATTGCGCCCACATTTTCGCAGCTTCTGCCTTGTTTATATACAATACACTGTTGTAGTAGTCATGATAGTCTTCGCGTCGTTCCAGTGATTGGTTGGTCATACCGCTGGTGATCACTTCCTCGGATACGTCAACATCATCAACTAGGGGTCGTTCTGTTGTCGTAGTTGGATTTTGCGCGTGGGCAAGAGATGTAGCAGGCACCTTTTTAGGATATTGCGGCTGAGAACCTGACAATAAGATAGTGGACTTCTTCCCAGCAGCATTTATTGTAGTACTGGCAGTGCCGGCAGCTGTGGCTGTGCCGTCACTGCTCTGTACACTATATTCTTTGCGTTGGCCGGTACCGTTGACGCCGACATTGTGTATATTGTAGGAGAGGCTACCGGCTGCTTTGCTGTCAACGGTGGCAACCATGGTATCGGTGTTAGTAGCCGACACACTTGCATTGGCGTTTACACTTTGGTATTGATTTTTAACATCTGGCGATGGGGTTGTACTAGTACTTGACAGTGCAGCGCGTTTATGCCGATTTATTTGATAAGTGGGCAATTTAATAATCTCAGGGCTGTTTAACTTCAGAGGTACGGCACCGTGGATGTGATAAGACTCCTCCCAGGCTTCAGTAAACGAAAATCAAAGTGTTTAAGAAAATGATCAAGCTTAATTATAAAATACATTTTAATGTTTTGTTTATTTTTTTACCCTGAGAATGACAAGGTATATTTAAGTTGATAAAGTGCTTTTAAAACATGAAAATTGAAATATTTTTGTTTTTCTTCAGTAAATCTTAGATCGCATAGACCTGTTCTGCATATACTCGGATCAAGTTTATTTAAAATTTTCCGTTACCATTATTTAGATCCGTTTGAAACTTGCTGATTTGCATTGTGAAAAGCTATGAAAAACAAAAAAGTTTTTCCAAGGAAAGAAATGGTTTTAAAAAAAATAAAGTCTTGGAGCATAACCTGTATCAATAAAAGATATTTTATTAAATCAGACTTTCGAAATCCCCATTAATTGAATATACATTTTTTTTGTATAATTGTCCTAGCAAGCCAAAACGGCAATCGCATGCTTTTTTGCTTACTCCTATCGGTAAACTAAACTAATGCGTCATTTGGTACACAACAACGTACTCATGCTATCTCGTTCATACATTTCAACTGCTACCCATGGCAGTTCAGTACAAAACATATACATATGTATATGTATATCTCTGATATTTATTGACCGATTTCGGTCAAATTCAGTCAGATGGTACATATTGGATATATAATTAAGTTTACCCATACGAAATACTTTAACTTTAATACAACTCTATTTATAGTCTTTTCTAATTTGCGGGGGCGGAAGTGGGTATGGCAAAAATTTAAAACAAACTTGATCTGCGTAAATACTAGACAGATGTTGACACCAAGTTTGGTTACTCTAGCTCTTATAGTCTCTGAAATCTAGGTGTTCATACATGCGGATAGACGGAAATGGATATATTGACTTGTGTGTTGATGCCGATCAAGAATATATATACTTTATGGGGTGGAAAAATTTTCCTTCTGCCTGTTACATACATTTTAGCGACTTTAATATACCCTTTTAGCCTATGGGTACACGGTATAAAAATAAATAACAAAACAAATGGAGAAAGCAAGCATTCCGCGCCAACTTTGATAATATCCTGTACCAAGAAAAAATATTTCAACGACAAAATCCTTCGAAATCGCCAACAATTTAAAATAAAATATCCTTTCTCCCTCCCTTCTATCAGTGAGTAAAACTTACATATGTATGTATACTGCTCGCAAAACAGGGCAGTAACTGCACGCTTTCTGGCTTACTTTCATCGCCTATTCTTCCACTTGCGATTTCATTTTAAAAAGTTTATACGCATACTTCAACATTTATTTTTTGGATTCGACGAAATTTCGTTAACTGGTGTATGTTGGGAGCTCTTGTTACTATGAAATCCGAGATCTACGTGTTCATATGGACGAACAGACGGACATGGCTATATTAACTCAGCTGTTGATGCTGTTCAAGAATACCTAAATACACTTTATGTGGTCGAAAATGTTTCCTTCTGTGTGTGAGATTCATTATAGTGACTTTAATATACCCCTTTACCCTTCGGGTCAGTGTACAAAATTTTTTAACATTTTTAAAACCGGTTCCTCCAAAGGAGAGCTATATGATATGTAGACCCGATTTCACCATATAGGATTCATGGTATCGTAAAAACATTTCTCTATGCGTAAAATCATCGAATCTAATTTGTTACGTTATCTGCATTGTAATTATTAAAATGCATATCGGTATTAAAATCTTTCAGTTTAATTTATATCCGTAAAATCTTTTCAAATTGTTCATGACTATGTGTCATATAAAATCAGTGCGGTGAGAAGACCTAAAATTTAGAAGCGCCATTATCAGCATGCAAAAGGCATGCATTTGTTGTTGGAGAGGTGAATGGCATATTATTTGAATATGATGCCAGTTTTAAAAGTTGTGGAAATTAATTTCGACAAATGCTTTATGATTACGCTGTGGGCATACTGTCAACATAACTTTTGTTATAATTAAGTTAACTGTCACTCGACACGGAGCCCCCCTCAATATTGATTTTCTATTTTCAATTCTTACGTACTACTCATTAGTTTACACCTTCGTATTAGTACGCATTACAATTAGAACATGCGGTTAATTTTGCACTTCAGGTTAGACATTTAACTACCTCATTCTTGTACAGCTAAGTACATATAATAGCTTAGTTTGCTTAGTAAAAAGAAAAACACGTTTCATTGGCTTTATGCAAAAAACTTATCATTACACACAACATAGCATTGGTTAGGAGTTTCTTGTGCAATTTTTACTAAAATAATATAATGTTCATTAGGATATAAAGTTTGTTAAGATCCTTATTTGCAAATTATTGAAAATTATGCGTTAATCGATACAACTTCCCAAAGTTACCCGTAGGGCCACCAAAGTGAATCCACCCTTCATTCTTGCTTGGCACAGGTTTTCAATATCACCATCAACATGGTATGCTGGCGCTCTTTTCAATTGAACCCGGTGTTAATTACTGTACGTATTGTAGTTGATATTATTCGTTAGTCTAGTTGTTGAAACAATTGGCGTAAATTTATACATTACTTGATTGAAAACAAAAAGTCAATAGTGCCTTAGAAACCTTACGAATGGGGCAGAAAAATTCATAACACATTTAGTTAAACGCTTGATCGGTACTATAAATTTGCATTTACAAATTAAATTAAGCAAAGTGTCAAGGACGCAAGAATAAAGGTCTTGGTTTCATTCCACTTACTGTTGATGATTTCAATTGTGTCTTCTGTATTTATGATTATTCTTCTTATTTGTAAAAAAAATTCAATGCACAGACAGGACAAACGATGTGTAATCGCAAAAATATTATATTAGGGTTTTATATAAAGAGCTTTTAGGTTCTATCAAATTATCAAAAATTTTTTAACAATATCAAGTGCGGAGGATTTATAGACTTTGGTGACAAGTTTGTAACGCACGTTATGATCAGTATGACAGCTAAGTTGGTATAGCCATGTCCTACTGTGAGTCCGTCCGTCTGACCAGTTTTTTCTCCGAGACTCTTATAGCTACAAAAATTAAGTTTTTCACTAAAGCTGCTTTTTGCTACGGGCAATGTATATATCATATAGCTGCCATAGTTATGATCGTTCATAAATTACGTTTTACCTCAATAACTCATATTTTTTAAGCGAATGCCACAAAATATAAGATTTGTGAGTTTAATATAGATTTTACCACTTCAACCAAGTTTTAACAGAATCAGTTGACTATATCATATAGCTGCAATTGGAACAATTAGTGCCAAACAAATTTTTCTATGTAAAATTTTTTCCTTAAACCATGGGCATTTAATATACTTAGATTTGACTAGTGTTATATCTTTATTAATTGTTCTGGTAAGTGTTATATAGTTGAGAAGGGGGCAATCTGCGAGGCACGGTCGAAGTTAGCCCATTCTTCCAGTTCTAGTTAAAAACGGCATAAATGAAATCAATTCACGAGTATCCGACCAACTAATTTAGACGTTGCTGCACAATATGTATTAAAATAAAAACTGGTGTACTGTTTATCTCAGTAGCAGCTTTGCAAAGCCGGCGACCAGCCTTGATAAGCTGTTGAATCCTGATGTCAGTGGCTGTTAGTCTTTGATGTATGTAAGTATACATCTGTATGTATGTATATGCATATATGTATACTAAGAATATATATAAAGTATTAAATAAATACACCAAATGAAAGCATATGCATTCTCAATTATAGTTCAAATCTGTGGCTATTGTAGCGTCCCTATAATTTTTAAAATACAAAACGAAAATGAAAAGTTAGATTCTTGAAATATTAGAATTAAGACAAGCCACTATTTGTTATTCAGTTGACAACTGTAACAGATATCAACAGCAACTTTCCTAGATATATGGATAAATTACATTTAAAAATAAGCTGCCTTGTAAACAAAAAATGGGTTTTGCTTTCTTGATATCTTTGTAAGTAGGTGGGTGTATTGTAGGTATTGTAAAATGCGACAAAAGCAGGAAATCTTAGTTTGGTTGTTAATAAAAACGCGCAACAAATTTCAATTAAGAAAATGCATAGAGTTCATGTGTAATTACATTTTTATCCAAATATTTGTTGGAAATTGATGGACTTAAAGTGGAGCATGGCGCAAAAAAAAGTCAATGTGAACAAAAATAACAAAGTTAAAAATAGAACAGGGAAGAGGGGGCTCTGCTAAAATCCCACAAAAACCGTACCGTTGCCTTTTTCTATCTTTTCACTTGACTGCCCCACAAAACACTTGAATATTTGTTCGACTTTATTTTTTTATTAATTTACGCATTTAATGACAAGAAATATGTAAAAATACAACATGGCAGCACCGCCAGCAGAATGAATTTCACCATACAAAAAGTATCAACTGTCAGCAAACTGGGGGACCCCTTCTCCCCTTTCTTAATTCAACCCATGGTTTCGATGATTTGTCAATTTCGTTGTTGTATACAAACAAACACATATACGTCTGCTCATACGTCTATGTGTGTACATGATTCGTTAAACGAATTTGAATTTAGTTAACTGTAATAAGTATTTATGATGTACATAGAAGCAATAATTAATAGCAACAAAGTGAACACCAGCTCAACAACACAACCATACACATACAATTAGCGAAAAGGTGGCAAGGTGGAGAATAGGGCGCAAAGGACCAGTCGCAGTTTCCCATATTTACTTCAAAATTGGCTGAAAAAACTTACAATTGCCTGCTGAGATCTGTGTTAAACAGCTAATAGCTAACAAAATGGCCATTTGCGCGCACACACTACCGACACTTTTCGTCATTTTTCCTTTTTGTTTAAACGAAGTAAAGCAACTGATGAAATGTTTTTTCCAACACATTTTCTAGAATTTTTCAAGACTAATTTTTATTTTTCAACACACATATCTTCACATCGACAGCTGATCAGCCCTAAATGGTTATCGATGTTAAATTTAACAGTATCATTTGCGAGTCCTGATAATTTCTGCGTTGCCATTTCGATATACTTTATTTAGAAAAAATTTAAGACCGCAAAAGCTAAAAGCTTAAAAACGGAAGAGCCGCAAAAGAATTAAACAACCAAAATTTTTGAGACTTGCTTAAATAGTTTATTAACAAAAGCCTTGCAATATCGACCTATCCCCATATCGGAAAACCTAGAGGTCGATAGTATCGACGGTGTCATCGATAGTTCTCCCATCTCTTTAAACGGGCACCGCAAAAGTAACAAAATAGTTGAGGATAAAATACGGCAACATATGTATACACGTACATATGTGTAGTTTATATTATCTGCTACGCCAAGATGAAACTGTATCACGTCTAGTCTCCAGGAGTCTAGCACTATAAACCCGTACCGAATACGTACACCAGGCAACAGGTTGTGCACAGAGAATAAAGTGGCAGAGGCTTACAATCTGGTACCGAATCACACGGCCGAAGGCGTAAGGAAAGATGCGTCAAGAAGGCAGCCACTGCCTGTCAACGGCATCAGAACAAAGAAATTATGGATCGACAACAGAGGCAGAGATGGATCCACATCCTCGAGCTCGCCGTGGTTGCTACTTTTCTCTTGCTTTCTCCATTGGTTCAATGGGATTGGCTTGCGGAAGCCTCTGGCAAATACCGAACACTACCGATCGCATCACATTACAGCGAGGACTCTTCCTCACCTCCCTTGGGTTTATATATTTTATATCGCTAACTGATTTCTGCAATAAATATTTCCTGGAAACAAAGCGGGGTCAACACTTTCGGCGCAAATATCGTCTTATGATGTCTGATGTTCTGGAAATTACAAATAAGTGAGTACAAAAAAAATGGCTGTGAGGTAAGTGCCGTGTGCGTTCCGTTGATGCAACAGAATCCATATTGATTTTTTCCCGTCCCGATATCAAATTTATTAACTTATATGATTGTATATACATATGCTTTTACTTTGCGCACATTTTGCAAAGGCATCGGCATCGAATTCAAAAAATAATCTCAATCTAAAACTCGAATTTTTTCAATGTCTAACCCGCTGTCCACTCTTACAATACTTGTATGTATTTATTTATATTTTACTATCAAACATCTGAAGACGGACGTAAGACATTTTTAATTGCTGCTGGATTGTTATTAGAGACTAGGGTCGATCGCTTAAAGTAATTTTACATCCGACAAGCAACCTCTAGCTTTAAAAATCCAACATGTCCCCTTTATGTGGACCTAAATTAGGCTATTTTAATTCGAATAGAGATAAGAATATTTTCAATGCTTGCTTATGTGACTAAATATGTCATAACAGATAAGCACGTTGAAAATGGATGCCACTTAGTATACAAAGTCTGACAGTGGGCCTTATTTCCATTGTCTAGTATAAACTTAGGTTAGGCGGCCGGCGGTAAATGTGCCTTGACTTCGCAGTTTGTCATTAATTCTAATTAGACTAATATATGTACATATGTATGTATGTGTTATTAGGATGTTACAATTTCATTCTTTCATCGGATCCACTCATATTTCATGTGTATGTCTACGGCAACCCACTAAGTAACAATTGGTATTTTTGTTGAGGTAATTCTTAAAAGCAAATAAGGCGATAAGCTAATCATTAGGCGATCACAACACTTAATAAATGCCACCATAAACTGCTTAGGTCGACAGTAATATGTCCATGAACTATATCGTAAAATTCTTATAGCAAGGAGATAGTAGGTCATGCGGTTCCTCATTTTAATCGTAATTATTTTTAGAATCACCGTTGTTTCCGCCAAAAAAAAATAATCAAAAATACTTATTGTTACAAATTGTGCATTATACGAAATAGCATATTTTTTTAATTAACCTAAACAATTTGTGTATGTTGCAGATGTCCAATAAACGTACTTAATATAGTTCTTATATGGAAGACTCCGTATCATTTACGTCCTGTGATTTTGGTACTATTACGCAATTTACGTTTGGCCTTACTATGAGAGTTGGTTTTATTTTTTTTGTTGGGTTTTTTGTTGAGGGAAAAATTGCTCCTTTTGCTGCTAACGCTTCTACTACAAAGATCGGCTAGCTGAAAGCTAACAGATTTGCTAGCATTACTCGGATGCTGAAGCATTTGCAACTCAATGTCCTCGTATGTAACGGCAGCAATTGTTGGGGGGGAAGGAGAGTTCGCTAATATAAAGGAAGGGCGAGTAACAGTTGGGTTGTTGGAGTCATCTGTTGCCCCGCCTCCTGTCATACGCTGAAAATGCAGTGGAGCATGATAGGAAATATAGGCCCCTGTTTTTGAATCCAATCGCGTTGCGTTTGGCTGATAATCCAGAAGTGAAGGGTGTGGTTCAGAACCTCGTGATTGCAACGTTGATTTTGGGGCAGGCATCCATATTGGAGGTAGAGCAAGCCGGTCTAAATGAGCATCGCCAGAGCCGCTCCGTGTCTTGCGTTCCTTTTGGAGTTCAGTGGGAAAGGGCATTTTTGTGAGTTTCTCTAACAAAGGCTTATACTTGGCATCGAGTTTAAGTGGTGGTGCTTCAAAATTTGGATCTGCCCCTGACTCTGAGTATGATAGTTCTGTGGATCTATTCAGGAGCACCGGTAACTCATTCTCGATCCTAAGAGACTTTTTGTTCTCTAGATCCGTTTGACCTTGCTGATTCTTTTTCGACTTTCGCGAATGCTTTGAAGATGTGGGCGAATTATTAAGGCTTCGCACCATTGGGCGATAAAGATATCGTATGGTTTGCGGTCTTTTGCCGCGCTTCAGGGGTGTGGATACAAAGTATTGGTAGCTCATGTCGATGCCGTCTTCCATAGTTCGGGGAATCTTATGCTGTTCAACGCGTATTATTTTAGGTTTCGGTGAGAATGATGGCGACTCGGGAAGACATACAGATTGAGGTTTATGTTGATACTGTTGAGGCGTCACAATCTGTGTCGGAGACGCGCGCGATGTTGCTACCGTTATCCGTTTGGGTAATTTCAGCAACTGGTGAACTGCAGCATGTACTTGTGGCCGCACAGAAAGCGCTGGTTCTGGAGTTTTTTCTGTTGTAGTTTCCGGCATTATTTTAATAACAGTTGAAGTAAGTTTTATAGACTTTGAATTTCCATTGTGCTCTACGATAGGATTATCGTACATTTGGTCAGTGGACCACATTTTGCCAATGCTGTCACTTTGATGGCAGCTAGTTGAACTATAGACAATTGTTGTCTGGTAACTACTGATGCTACTATTGCTGCTTGCTCTTCGGACCAAGTCGATTGCTGTAGTTACTGGTAATATGTTTTCTTCCATTTGCGTTTTTACCGTTCCACTGTTGTGGACGGATGTCGTCCCCACTACGACGTCCGTCAGCAACAGCGAAGCTTTGTGTGGTAGACTTTGGCAATTTTGTTTCTTGGTTTGCACGTTCAAGTGCTGTTGTTCTTTATGCTGGGATCGCACTCGCGTTGCTTTCGCCTGACGCACCTGAGCCTGCTTAAGCTGATCGACCAGCAAAATACGTTGACTGGGTACACAAAAAATGCGCGAATGTTTGCTCTCCCAATGTTTCACATCGGCCTGACGATCGTGTGCTCGCGTCCGTTTTCGTGGATGTACATCGTCGGGCCAGGACGTTTTAACAGTCAGATTCGGTGAGGCAATCTCCAGCTTTCCCATGCACTTCAGCGTAATGAACTGCCCATTACCTTCGGAAGAAGAATCACTGCTTGACTTAAAATTATGAGCAGGTCTCATGATCCATTTAATTCCCGGAGAGTCATCGAGAAGTCCGCACAGATTGTGACTTGCACCCGAAGAAGGCCGACGGCACCTATTATTGGACATTTTTTTAGGAAGCAACTGGCATTGCATCGGCGGGTGTTCTTGTTGTTTAACTTGCTTACGGAGGTATTTTATTGCTGATGCACCAGATCCGGCAGAAGTTTTATATCCACTTAAATGAGTTTTTCCTTTGGTCCAGCGTTTTTGAACTGATGGTACTGCTCCTACTGAGCCATGTGTAGCCTCTGTTGAAGTTGATGGTGTCCTTTCTCTGGGGAATCCGATTGGTGCTCTTGCTTCTCCATTATAGTTCGCGGTCACCTTTTGACTTGCATCATTTATTTGTCGCTTCTTTTTATCCACTTGCTGATGCAATGTAGATAATTTATAATGCCCGACAGCGTAAGGTGGAGAGTCGCCTATCCTGTGAACACCGGCGAAAAATTTTGACATTTCTAACGACATTTAAGTTTTACATGGACACAATTTTTAAAACTATAATTTTGCACAGCTGTAATAATTTTTGAAAGTTTAGTCTTTTGTTTTTTATGTGTTTTAAAATATATATATATATATATTTTTTTAATTAAAACTAATCTGAGAATCTATTTTTAACATTCTGATTGTTATAAAAAAATCAAGTCGAATGTTTTAATGAATGAAGAGCGAGGGCCTACTTGACACTGACATCGGCATCTAGCATCTGATGTTTTCCCATTTTTAACCGAATTCAAGAAAGCGGAACTTGTTCGCACACAGTCCACATAACGATTGTCATATTTTCCTTTCCAATTTCTTGACATTTCAGAATTAAAACATTTCAATCCTATTATCAGCGAATTAACTGACATGACGCAGAGATTTGAACCTGACCTGGGGCATGGCAAGCTACCATACCCCAAATATATATTTGTTTCGACTATAACAAAATTATACATTTTCTTCATTCAACAACAAAATTATTGATTATGTGCGCCTGCTGCCATGGGTGCAAGTTTCGCTGCAATCCATGCATCAGGCCACCACCACCTCAGCGTCAACAAGACAGACTGCGCGTGATCGATGATTATAATTGGTTGCAACGTTGCACAAAGCAAATCTGTGCACGCTGCAGCAAAGAAAACGAGTCTAATCGTCTCTGCAGTTGCTCCTGTAGGCGTAATCAAAACATAGTGGAAGCCCTCAGCTACTTGTTTCGTTGCCCCATCTATTACATGCTTTCCTCCCTTTTTAAGTTGGCTTACCAGCAGGTCCAACCGATAAAGCGATTTCCCCGCGATCGTACATGGGAAGTAATGCTGCAAGTAAAAGCCCCATATACGGAGTTTAACGATTTGGAGATCTATGACAGTATGTATGATCGCTGTGGCCTTCCTATTGATCCGTTGGACTGCAATAATATACCAAAAATTGTGCGCATGATGTTTCTTAATTCGATTTTATCAAATGATCAGCGCAAGTATCTAATGTGCGTGTTGGAACGTCTTAACAAGCGAGCTATATATCGTGTAGATTTGGAGCGCTTGCTGGAAACGCTAAAGAACGTTACTATTAAAGATCTGGTGTGTAATATTTTAGAGCAAGATCGCCATGTCGCTAACTTTTATAACGCACGAATGTGCAAAGAGTTATGTTCTTTATACCAACACGTGACAACTACTGATAAAAATTTGATCATACGTCGCAGAAAACATCGTAAATTAAAAAAATCTGAAAAGGACTTAGAGTTATCGAAGAAGCCGACTCGCAAGATTGTTAGTACACAGCAGTATTGTGTGCGTAAACAACCCGAACCAGAAGATTCACCACGCGCTACAGGTACACCCGGAGGGTCGAGCCGACGCAATAGCAATTCGAAGGCAGCTGCACTAAGTTCGAAGGTGGAAACTATTTCTGGAGCGGGTGTATCTATACCTTTACAAAAATCAAGCAATCGAAATAATCACGTTATTGCCCCAAAAACTGCTTCAGAAAAATTGGACAATCGACGGGGTTCTCGAGGACCGCGCGTTATGGGTCTGCCTGGCAAAAAGCCTCAAACGGATATTGCAGGTGCCGGTATACGGATGCAGGGTGGTCTACTCCCCAATCATCCATAATTTTGTTGTTGTATTCAACATACTTTTTTGGAAAGAAAAATATCGAGAAAAAATTCGAGTTCTTAAAAGACACGTTGGTTTTATTTTAGAAATAGAGTTACCGTCAGTAATTTGATTAGCAAATAAATATAGGCGTAATTAGCATCTCACCAAACAGGATGGTTAAAATTATTAAGAAATAAGGAAATTGTGGAAAATATGTGTTAGTGTTTTTATTTTTTCAGATATCGTTTATTAACGATTACTTATATTTTAACGTAACTGTTTAGGGCAAGAGTACCCTATGACGTTGTCCTGTTCATTATGATTATTGTAGAGCACTAGAGCCAGAGGTTTCCCTTATATGCCGTAAACCGCGTTTTCTATTGTCGTCACTATCACTGGAACTGGAATAATAACGCCGACGAGCTTCATTTTGCTTGCGCTTCAATGATAAAGTGGCAGGTATTGTGGGAACGGGAAAAACAGATATATTTTCAGACCGTAAGTTGTCCATAGACGTGTCTGGTGAGGTAGGTGGTTTTATATACATGTCGGTGTTGCAGTCGTTTTGCCGTGGTACGGACTGCAAAAATGGTTGCATTCTTTTCGAAGAATAGGTATAGAAGTCCAGATCAGAGACCACAGACGCCGGTTGCAAAAAATTCCTATTGATGTTTTTTTTTCCCGACGGTGCAGCTGTTGAAGCGTTTCTCAAGCATTTCTTATTCCATTCCAAAGTGGGTTTTGCAAACTGCGACAGCAATGTAGTTTTGGTACTACTTGTTTGTCTTGCATTTTGAGAACTTGGCGTTTCAACATTGAAAATAAATTTGCGATCCCGTTTAACATTGCTCCTTTCACTTTCCTCCAAATAAGACTCGTCGTTTACAGCTTGGATGTGTGTATTCTGCGATAAAGAGTCTTTTTCCAAAAGATTTTGGCAGCAAATCTTCTCAGTATCTATTCCCAGGTATTTTGAACTTGGTTTGAAGTTAAAACAACCCGAACCTGTGCTAATAGTAACCTTTTGTTTAATGTGCGGATTTCCGATCACACTCAGTATGCTGTCGCGGTAATTACACTGGTAGAGACGAGGTTCATTGTTGCCAAAATCTAATGGCTCTCTACCGTCTTTTTGAAGTGTCACATCACAACCAGAGTTTGCTCGTTGTGTGATGTTGTGGCTCTTATAATCTTTTTCTTTGTCAATGATATCGTAACATTGTTTCGCAGTCATATAAGCATCTTTATTTTGGACTTTTTTGTATTGTTCATCAAATTTTAGTATGTGTGGAGATTGCCAAATGGGTCGTTTATTCAGACTCCAATTCTGCTGCGGCCTAAAATGAGTAGCACAAGTTCTTAATTGCGATGGTGGCGGCCGCCTTGTGAACAGCAACAATTGGGCATGGTTGTGATTATACCGATGGTTAGATCTTTTTGCTAAAGGCGTACTTTGTCGCGTTAATTCTTTATTGATCGTTGAGTTGTGACCAAATAATTTAGCTTGAAATAAATGCGTGGGCAGTTGTGCAGACGCTTCCGTATTTATTTCCTGCTTGTGCTCTCTCGTAGATTCAGTTTTTCTAAGGTAACAGATAACTGGTTTACAACGTCCATTTGGAAAATTTATGGAGTCCGCAGAGCTTTGATTGTTTTTAAGAACTGGGCTTATATTATAACCCATGTCCAAGGTATGGGGTGTCATACTAGCAACGGAAGGATCTGGGACTCGAGGCCAGTATATGCTGCTTGTGTTTGAGCTGGAAGCGTGTGTTGAAGATGAAGAATGTCCTAAACGGCTGCCTGCAAACCTTGCTCGTTTTTTAATTTCAGATGCTTTCATTTGAGTCTTAACGTAATGAGTTTCTTTCAAATGGCATCGTTGACTTTCACTACTTTCAAAGGGCGAGGATGTTGGTTGGATGAATGGGTGGATAGATTGAATGGATGATGTCATTCCTAGATCCCAAGTCTCTTTCAAAAATTTTGAAGCTACCTTGTTTTGATTTGCACTATTCGACCAACTCAGCTGCGAAGTATTTGCACATTGTCCATGCTTTATACTTGTTGTTTTAGACAAATTACCAATTCCGTTATTGTTGCAGTTCGTCTCACCAATATGCTCCCGAACACCCAATGTACTGTTTTTTTTGGGTACAGATAACAGCCAAACAGAGGTTTGATTACCATCCTTTTCTCTGCCACTACTGCTGCTCCGACTAAATGATGTTGATAATGATGATGTGCAGTGCAAGTTATATTTCTGCTGGTTTGATAGATAACATGGTTGTCTCCGCGACGAAATAGATCTACCTTTACAGCAGCAAGATTTAAATGGACCCTTCCGTTTGTACGATAAAAAAGTATAATCTGTATTCTGTAATTCTAACCTATTTGGGCCATGTTTGTCTGAAGAGCGCCTTTGAGCTGTCCGGTAAGATGGACAATATTGCGATTTAGCAAATTTGGTTGTTAACTTCGAAGGCACATTATTTGGATTTTGTACGGCTTTACTATTATGTGAAACAGAGCAGTGTATGTCAGATGAGTCCGAGGATCCATTTTTGTTAAACGACAAGTTTCTTTTTCTATCTTTAACAAATCGATTACAGTTAGGTTCTTCGTTTTCAGATTTTGATAAACCATAGCAGGCCTTATAATTCACCGGATAGCTTGTTTGAGAATTCAAAAACTTTCCTGCGTTTGATTTCTTTTGTTTTTGTTGTTCACGCCATTGAGGACTAGGTTTTCGACTTTGGCATATTTTTGTCTTACAATTTCTGGTGTTACTTGATTTTGGATTTGACTGTGGAACTAATACACTATTTTGTGTGTTTTGTAATGGACTTGTTTCTCGATTATTATCATTTGAACGTAAAGATTTGCGCTTAGGTGACGTTATGTTTGTACGCTTTCGTGCCACACGGCGCATTAATTGCAAATAATCAGATGCTAAAAAGCAGGCACGTGTACAGGGGAATTTGCGCGAAGGACAAGCTCCTTTGGGGTCCACAGATAACTTCTTCTTGGTTTTAGGTTTGGCGTCCGTCAATAAAGAAAAATCGCAATTTAATAATTTCTTCTTAACTGTTTCTTCAACATTACTTTGGATGTACTTAACATTAGTACAAGAAACAATACGGTTGGTAACTTCTTTTTGAGAACCGTAAGGTGGTGGTTCACAGCTTTCAACTGTAATAGAAGGGTTCGGGTATACACTATCTCTAAAAATATTGCACTTTTGATTTCCTTCTAAAACCTCCAAATTTTTAACAATGTCATTTGAACTTGGTATACTGATATTTGCTAACTCCATTCGACTTTTTTTTTCAGTTCCATCTTGAATAGAAACATTGCCAGGAGTCTCATAAATCTTAGCACAAGTACATAAACATTTGGATTTCTGAGAATCTCTCATTTCGCAAAAACAGTGAACTAAATTCAGGGAGCTATGATCAGCTTTTAAGGTAGTACTACTATTGGAACTATGAGGACTGTTGCGAAAGTGCCAACAACACGGAGCAGGGTGTCTTTCAAACAGGCATGGTGGAGCATTGTGAATGTCCTGGCTAAGTTGATGGGGCTGCTTTAAATTTCGTTTTGTCAACAAAGGCGGTTTGCCTGTTTGCTTATCACCATATTCTTCACGATGATGACGATACTTGTTATTAAAGTTGTAGAGTAGATGTCGACCCGGTAGCAAAGCGCGTTTGCA
Organism: Drosophila sturtevanti; assembly: GCA_018150375.1. NCBI lineage: Eukaryota > Metazoa > Arthropoda > Insecta > Diptera > Drosophilidae > Drosophila > Drosophila sturtevanti. Next base: position 17,886,568 of record JAECWJ010000686.1, on the reverse strand, counting down.
AAGGCATACAACATCGCCTAATAAGCTGGTGTGTCTATTACGTGAATCCATCGGAGTAGAATGTTCAGTGCATGTGCCATCCTGAAAAGTAGAAATAGGCGATGTAGACTTTCTTTGAGTACTTGAGAATGATTGATAATGCGGAAGATTATGTTGAGGCATTGCAGACTCGTTTGTTGGTACTGATGATGAGACGCAACGAGGAATACTACAACAGGCCATTAAATGGGGAATTCCCCGAGATGTGTTTGATTTAGTTTTATTATTCGTTGTAACTTTATCGAATCTTGAATCTTTGCTATTGACTTCGGTTTCTGAAGGTTGATGTGGCCGACAGCAACCATTATTATTTTTCTCGGAAGAAGTCTTGTTATTATCCGACTTCATCGGCTGAAGGGTGCATGTGTTGCAGTACTGACAATTATTAAATATCGGTGGTTCATGATTTAGCGCTGGGCATGTCTTTGTTGTACAGGGTACCTGTACTTTGGTTGACGATTCAATTGCGGCAGTAGGGCCCCGTTCACTGCTCGAATCTCCGCCGTCACCCTTTGTTGGATTTAAATTTTTATTGCTAGTGTACTCCGATGAAGCGGAAGTTAGCTGTGTTTTAGGCTTCTCTGGAAGTGATTTGAGGGCTTCATCTCCGAGATATTGATCATCCAAGTGCTTAGCACGCTTCTCGCAAAGACAATACGGTTTTGTCTCGCTCCAATGGCGCATGGATATTCCATAAAGAGGATATCTTTGAATCATACCATCTTCGTAGCGCTTAAGTAAACTGTAGAATTCTGGCGAAATACGACGAAAGTGCTTCGGATCGAGTCGTCGCTGCGGCGCCTTACGCAGATCGTATTTCATACGAAGGCGCGGCAGCAGCGGCTCCGTACGCCGCGCCGTCAAACAATCACCGGACATGGGTTGTCCATCAGCCTGAAACATACAGGAGTATGAATTCCGCTTCCTCCATGTCTGTCTACATGCGCATCGACGGCGAAGAGGTAACTTCAAACAAGTAACTCCGCCGTCCATCCTTTTTTTTTTCTTCGAAATATTGTCAAGTCTTTCTGAAGGCAATGGAGTTTCGGTGGTGGCCCCACAACTGCTTACATATGGTTTACATATGGTAATTGGATTTCGTACAACAGTCTTTTCTTCTTCCATCTGTTCCTGTTGATCTTTAGTTAAATGAGCTTGCTCTGCTTTGGAACTTAGCAAACTGATACATCTTTTTCTTAGCGGTTGTACATTGTTTGTTGTCACTCGCGTGCAACAAATGCACCTATTCTGCAAATACTGTTGGCACAATTTACGTTTTTTTAATTCTTTTTGGCGAGTAAAACGTTGCTCACTATATTGCTTAGTCGGTGGCAAAAAAGTAAATTTTTGGCAATTGGAAAGCATCTGTTCCGTTAACATTGGCTCTGATGCCTCAGAAGAATCTTTTTCCGACTGTATCTTCTCCGGAGAAATTTTGTCGAGAAAGATTTTTTGCTTGCGAAACCATTCTGTTGCCAAATCAGGAACTAACAAACGATCTCGCTTACGTCCACGCTGAGTGAGTTGTTCAAACAGCTGTTGGCCAGGATCCGTATTTTCTTCCAATAACAAAGAATCCGTGATCGTTGAAGACAATTTTCTATTACCCACTTCATCGCCATGTAAGCGACGTATGTCACATGTTAATGGTGGAAAATTGATCATGGTCTTAGCAACAAAGCGTTCATGGCAGTTGAGCGAATTTAGTTTGGATTCATTGTGGCGGATTAATGACTGACGTAGAATACGCTCAGACCTAGCATCGTTGTTAACTTGTGTGTACATCAGTTATTGGGTGGTGGTGGTAGTCAATGCAACAAAGATTTCGTGTAAAATACAACAAATTTTGAATAATTTTTTCAGGTGGAGCTAAAAAAAGTTACAATTTCTAAACCTCTTGACATACAGAACAATTTATTTAATTCCTTTTATTTTTACAGGCTCGTATCGGCCATACAGGCGTCATTTTCCTTCGTAGTCGGTTTTATTGTATGCAAATCAACTTGCGCCAAGTCATTTGTTTACGCCTCACATTTCCTTATGGAGGCATATGGATGGTTTGGCACTGCTTACTTTATGTATGACATTTGGTCGATGTACAAAGTGCATACACAAAAAATTGCCGATAAGTTGCATCTATTGCGGTTAACCAATTCGCAGTCACCGAGCAATGGACATGGCGGCAGAAGGTTCTATGACATGGGAACAGAAACAGAACGTAGTAAAGAAAGAAGAAATGTGGGTGGAAACAACAATGGTAGCGTACCAGGTACACCTCATGAAATTTGCGATTATGATGGAGCTTGCGTGCAGATACCAAAAGATGGACACTGGGACTTTTTAAAGTATGTATTAACTCATCCTGTGATGATGATACATCATGTGTTTATTGGTACATTCGGTCTGTTAGTAGTAACGGTAAGGATTGCATACTCATTTTATATACTCCTTATATATTGCCACTTCTTGCATTTGATTACAGTACATAAGAGGCGGAGGACACTGTATTTATAGCTACATGTTTATGATGGAATTTTCTACTCCGTTTGTCTCATTACGTAGCATTTTAAGTACTATGCGTCTAAAGGATTCTCCGGTCTATATTATTAACGGCATGCTTATGTTAGCTACTTTTTTCGTCTGTCGCGTTTGCATGTGGCCCTATGTAATGTGGCGCTATAGCCTGGCCATTGATGCTGCCACCATATGGGCGGCTATGTCAGGATTACCGCGTGGTTGCCTCATCAGTATTGCCATTCTTTTCTTGCCGCAACTTTACTGGTTCTATTTAATGGTGTTAGGGGCACTTAAGGTATGCTTTTGTTTTCGATCTTAAATTTATTAAGTTCTCCTTCTTTTTCACTTTCGTGTTTACTGTTTTTTTTACTAGGTATTTTTGCCCAAGCGAACGCTAGATTGCGCCGCCAACACCACCACGAATATATTGATGGCTGCATCTATACCCACTGCAAATATTGCCAATGGAAACGATAAAAACTAGAGCAAACTGTTATTTTTTTGTGAAGTCTTTCACTCCTGACACACATAGATAAATATATATAAATATATTTATTTTAATGCATAGTTCAAACCGCTTCCACTTTGCGGAGCAGCTTTCGTGCTTTGTTTTATATACATATTATATACATTTGTTTGGACGACACAATGCTGACAGATGGTTAGTTAATTAATTGCTTATTCTTAAAGACAACGTACTAAACAAATTAAAAAGAATTAAATCCTACTAAAACCCAAACAGCTATAAAAATAAACAAATATTCCTTATTTTTGTAGAAATCTTTTCTTATTATAAGGTAATGTTAATATTACATTTTATTCCAAAAAAGAATATTGTTTATATCGATTAAAATTGCATTATATTAAAGTCTCTAAAAAGCCGTAAACAGACTGAAATAGGATCTAAATTGGAACGCATATTTTTTAAGCGAACTATGCAATGAAATTTTTTTCTAACAAATCTTATTGTAACAATTTTGTTCATTACCTTTACCAAACTTTACTTTCAGATTATGCGTGTTTTTTGTCTTTAATTATAAATTACATATTTTAATTTTACATCTCCTTTTTTATAAACAGTTTAATAGCAAACCATCAGCTAGGAAAGTATCAGCAATTCTTAACCGATTCGGATAAAAAGAGATTATTTCACAAAACGAAGATTTGATTACAAAAGTTGAAAAGATCAACAGATTTCCAAATTATAATATGTTGCTATGGGAGTTATGTAATATAGTAGTACTATCCTACGGGACCTAATTTTTGGATGTCGTGTACTAGAAACTTACAAGCTGCACACTTTAAACCAAAATCAATTCATGTGACGTTCTGCTTTTGTTATATTGCACGTAATAAATTACAATTGAGCTTGAAAAGCAAGTGTATTAATGTAGTGAAGTGTTAATATTTAATATAAAAAAATATATATATGCATATATGTATGTGTATAAGAATACATAAACTATGTTCAGATATGTTAACTTCTTTTTAGCATAGTTGTCGGCAGCGACTCACAAAATAAATTATAAAAATTTGAACAAAACAGAAAACTATTTTTCATCTATATTATCTTCCTTAGTTTTAGGCGTCACAAGGTGGCGCGCTTGCTGACTGGCAAGCTTTCGACTTCGTCATCGCTGCGATCAGCACGCTTGCGTTTCTTGTGATGCTCCTCTACAAATTGCGAGATGCAAATGTGATTGCTACACATCTGTAGCCAATTAATATACTGAAATAGCAAACAGAACAGCATGGAAACAAAAGAGAATAAATTTAGCTACAGACCAAACTGAATTAACCAACCTGTTGATTTGTTTTGGTACCCGCGACATGCAAATTAGCCTCAATGTTGTCCAACCGATGTTCCGGTTTGCTGCTTCCCTGGACATCATTTTTTGATATGTCCAAAAGATGGCGCACACGTTGACGTAGCGTCTCAAATATAATCCGCCCTATAACATGGTTACTATCATAAGGTGTCAAATAGCGGCCGAATTCATAAAAGTATGGATGCAAGCGGCCTAAATCGATGTGTGTTGTTTCTGCTTCACATACAGCTTTGTGCACATTTTTGTAAACCTCGGGAACGCAAACCGTAAAATAGGCATTGTTTGCTTTAAGCTCCTTAATGTACCACAGGGGCAAGTTAACGATGCGTCCCAGTTCTAGATGGTCTGTCTCGGAACCGGCATCTAAAAATCCTGTTTATGACGTAAATATTCTTAGTTTTTACTATTCTTTTGTCTGAGCTTTCGACATCTGCTTACCCATCCGTTGTAGCCTTGTATTAACCTTGCACTCCACCTTCTCTTGGGTTACAAAAATATCCTCAATCGAGTAGTAGTGGGGAAAATAATTCATTGTCATTCATAAAATTTTGCTTTTAGTGAGCAGACAACAATAGAAAATTTGCGCGGTACGAATTCCAGGGTTGCACACTTATAGAATACATATACATACATATATGTATCTGCGTATAACATTATCATTTGCTAGCAGTGTACATTTTAACAGCATCATTCTCGAGCACGGTTTGACTTGTCCATTAATTTTCACTAGTTTTTAATTGTCTTATTAGTAAAAATCATGTCTACCGCTTCTAATTTAACAACTGCCCAGCGGTCTCGCATTGAACGCAACCAGGCTAAGGCGAAAAAATTGAGGGACGCTAAAGTTATCTTGCATCCTTACAAGGACGTAAATGTGTTTGCATCCAGGTAGGTCCAGAATTGAGGCTTATGTATGGACATATGTATGTACATACATATGTATATAAACGAAAATAAATAATACATACATTTTACAGTAACCAGATGAGTGGCCAGTTCGATGTCGATTCCAAGCAAACTTCGGTGATAAAGGTGCAGGGCACTAAATACATTGATAGTGGCGGAGGCTTTTTGCTTGAACAACCCGTGCTATCAGAAGCTGGAGCTAAGAATAAAACCGAGTCGAAGATTTCGCCCATTATAGATGATGCGATTGCCATTCCTGTAAATTATGAAGAATGTTTGGATTGTGGTGATCAGTTTGCTGACTCATACCTATTCAACAATTTCGGCCATTCCGTTTGCGACAAATGCCGCGATATGGATGCCGAAAAGCGGCATACGCTTATCACGCGGACTGAGGCTAAGACCGAGTATCTACTTAAAGATTCTGATTTTGATAAACGGGAGCCATCTCTGCGCTTTATTAGTCGAAAGAACCCCCATAATGTACGTTGGGGGGAAATGAAACTCTATTTACACTCACAGGTGCTCACACGGGCCATGGAAGTGTGGGGCAGCGAGGATGAGCTAGTTCGTCAGCACGAGTTGCGAGAAGAAAAACGTGAAATGGGAAAGGCTCGAAAATATAATAAACAAATGAAACAATTGCGAATGGAAGTCAGAAGCAGCATTTATACAAAAAAGACACACTCGATACATAAACATGAATTCGGTCCCGAAATGTACAATGAGAAAGAGGATAATTATATTCATACGTGTTCTACATGCTCCTACTCCGAGACCTATGAAAAAATGTAATTTTAGTATTAATTATGAAAGCTTAAAATAAAATAAAATAATCCCATTTAGTTAAAAAGTAGTAGACGCCAGAAATGCATATTACATATTGCATATTAAATACATATTACATACATATAATACACACGTTTACACATATTTATATGGCTGTAAATAATTACAGAATTTAAACTAAACAGTCTTACAGTTGTTAATACATATGTACATAGTATGTAATTTTTTAAACTGAACAAAGCGTGTCATTCCGTATACTAGAAACTAATATAAATGAAGCAAACAAGTCGTCTCTGTCGACTTTGAGTATACCCTGTACCAAGTATATATTTTTAAGGACAAATTCCCTCGAACGAACCATCAATTTAACAAAAAATTTAAGAAAAGTGTTATAACTTGCTGTTGAAGTAAATGCATTCTATTTTGCAAATTCCTAACATTGAACACATTTTGGCCTTTTTCATAAAAAGGACTCGGTGATTTTGATCAAATTTGGTGAAGTTATGACTATGTCAAGCATAACGTGAGACATCGTGTATTGCTTAAGGTTCTCTAGGAATGAAGCTAAAATGTGGGGCATTTTTTCATGGTAAGAATTTAGATACTTTCGATACCAAAAACTTACTGAAAGACAAAAAAAGATATTATCAATAGATTTGAACTTTAATTGGTTTACAAAAAGTTATTTAAAAACAAAATCTTTGAAAAATGCAACAGCGGCTGTCACTAACTCTTCATAACATACCGAGGTTATCTTGACGGGAGTCAACAATGCTGTTAAATTTATCATATCGCTCAATTGAGGTTGTTAACTAATTTTTGCTCAATTTGAGACGTTTATTTGGCAGCTGTGTGGCCGTATGCACAAAGTTTTATATCGATAGACAGTGAGCCCAAAGTCTACAATAAATCAAGAAAAAGTTATAATTAAAAAGATTTTAAAGATGGAAGAGCAATCAGACGATGAGAACTATGAGCCGGGACCAAAAAAGATTAAGCGAGAATGGGATAAGAGATATTCCAACAAGGTGATGGGGATGATGAAAAAAATGGGCTACGAGAACAATAAGGGTTTGGGTAAAAGCAACCAAGGTCGTTTGGAACCCGTCATCGCAGTTCAGCAGGATGGAAGACGGGGATTTGGTCTTAAACTCGATACTGTCCAGATGTCAGCAGGCAAATGGGACCCCAACTGCGATGAACTGGAAATTCCTGAGCCTGTACTCTGGCTCACAAACTTAGCAGCCGATGCGAGTGCTTATACGCTAGATCACCTTATGAATTACATTTTAGTAGGCCCAAAGAAACGTACATTGGACGACGAAACGCGTTTTTGCGATCCAGCTATTCTGCATCACATCCTTAATGCCAAGACCGTTTTTGACGATCTCAACGATATTGAGAAACGAAGGGCTCGCTACCGGTGCAACCCGTTTGAAACTATACGGAGTTCCATTTTTCTAAATCGGGCGGCCGTAAAGATGGCCAACATTGACACGATGTGCCATAATATGTTCACAGAACCTAAAGATCAAGACGGTAATTCATTGGTTGGAACGGACGAGTTGCTTTACTTCACCGACATGTGTGCTGGTAAGAACGGGTAGCCAATTTTCTACTTTATTCATACAAATATGTTCATATATGTATATATACATAAGTAAATTTACTAAGATGCCATAAAATACAACTAGCTACTAGAAAATAGGAATAGAATATTGACATATGTATGCATGTACCATGTTAAATAGGTAGACGCCCGAAAACATAATCAAAGTTAATAATCACATAAACCGTATCAGTATGAAGCTATGTACATTACTTTATTGTAAAGCTATTGACTTTTTAGTATAACATAAGTACATGCGCAAATGCTTTCGTTGTACCCATAGTGTAAAAGGGTATATTAAAGCGGCTACAATTTATGTAACAGGCAGAAGGCAAATTTTCCGACCCCATAAAGTATATTTATTCTTGATCAGCATCAACAGCTGTGTCCGTCTGTCCAGATTTCAGAGACTATAGGAGCTAGAAGAACTAAATCATTATCAACATGCGTCTAGTGTCTATGCCCCGCAAATTAGAAAAAGTTATAACTAGAGTTGTATTAAAGCTTTCATTTTGCTATTTGGTACATTCAATTATATAGTCAATATGACCAAATTTGGTTAAAATCGGACAATAAATATCGGAGGTATATGTACGTATGTATGTATACATACATACATACATACATATATGTATGTTTTGTAATAAAGTTCCATGGACAGCAGCGGCTGAAATGTGTGAGTGAGATAGCATGCGCACGTTGCTTTGTACTGAATGACGCATTAGTCTTTTCAAGAGAATTTTATCAAAAATTGTATTCAATTAATGAGGATTTCGAAGGTGACGGATTTTATGCAATATCTTTTTTGGTACAGGGTGTACTCTAAGCCGACAAGGACGACTTGCTAACTTAATTTTGTTTAGATTGCGAAATTTCTGGACGTTTCTTGCTACAATATCCGGCGGAGATGGAATGATTTCAATAACATGTAACCTATTTAAATAAAGAATTTTCAAGGTACGGGTTTCGAAATCTTAGCTTTCTGTGCTTATCATTTCTTGTTTTTATCATACCCTTGCAGGGGGTGTATTAATTTTGTTCAAGAGTTTGCAATGCACTCCAGAATACATCTCCGACTATATAAAGTATTTATCATTTCTTGATCAGCTTGAATAGATAATTGAACGACTATATCATATAGCTGGGGAAAATTTGTTATTTGTAAATTTGGTTTTGTATAGAAATATGTCTGTTGAGTTTCAACAAAATCGGTCGACTATATGTTATAGCTCTCTCTTTTATTAACACTCTTTGTGCTCTCATCGCTTTCAGGTCCTGGTGGCTTCTCAGAATACATACTGTTTCGTAAATCTTGGGAAGCCAAGGGATTTGGTTTCACTCTACGCGGAGCTAATGACTTTAAGCTTGATAAATTCTTTGCTGCCTCGCCCGAATCTTTTGATCCCTTTTATGGTGTTAAGGATGATGGCAATATCTTCGATGAGGCCAATCAAGATTCGCTAAATGAGTACATTAGGAAGCATACGCCACAGGGTGTACACTTTGCTATGGCCGATGGTGGCTTTTCCGTTGAAGGACAGGAGAACATTCAAGAAATACTATCGAAGCAACTGTACTTGTGTCAATTTCTTACCGCCCTCAAGATATTACGCGAGAATGGCAACTTCGTGTGCAAAGTGTTTGATTTATTCACACCGTTTAGCGTGGGCTTGATTTTCCTAATGTACAAATGTTTTCATCAAATTGCAATTATTAAACCAAATAGTAGCCGACCAGCTAATTCAGAACGATATCTTGTCTGCAAAAATAAGCGCGCAGATACGAGTGCTATAGCCAATTACATGAACGCAATTAACAATATGTTAAATTCAAACACAAATACAGAGACTGATGTTATGGAAATATTTGATGCTAATGAGCTGGCAGAGGATGAAGAATTCATACGCTATATATTTGAATCGAACAACAATATTGGTAAGAATCAAATTGTTGGTTTGCACAAGATTGCTGCTTTTGCCCAAAATATAGATTTTAAGGAATCCCGTCAGTCGGAAGTTCGACAAAAATGCTTGAAGCTTTGGGGTCTACCTGACAAGCTTCGTCAACCTCCAGAAGTGAAAACCACAGATAAATTGCTTGAAGATCTGCTTCAAGATTGGTGGTTCCAAGATCGCAACTGGCTAGGCAAACCGCCTACAGAAATGCAAAATGTGGAGTCCCTCCGTCGCGATATACGTAATATAAACGATTGGTATTTTATGCCTATCGGACGCGAGGAAACGAATATTAATTCTTGTACGCTCTTCCTTTGCAAATCACGTGGAAATTTGTTGCGCTATACAGAGCACAAAAAATGGGAAAACGTGGATGTGTCCACAAGTTTTGAGGTGCAGCCACGTTCCATTTTTTTTGGGCAGATTGTGTACGAATTTTATGGTGAAGGCAGAACCATTCAGCGTGTAGCAGCCTTGCATATTATAGATGGTATATGTCTGGGGGGAATCGATATTCGGCGCCTTCCATTTCGTAAGCGTATAAGCATGTGCGAGAAATATGCGCAGAGTTTAAACAAACCGTACAAAAAGGATCGCAAATTTTGTGCCTTGCGCAGTAAGCCGGTTTTTCGACTCCAGGAAATTAACACATTCTTCAATGCGATGCGTCACTATACGCTCAAAGATACATCGCAACGCTTTGGCTATGCGCTGGATGACAATAAGTTTTTTGTACCTGGCGGTATACTTATGTTCTGTGAACTGTATCCCAACTATGTTTCCGCTCATTCCCGTAAAGATCAACAATTGTACTATTTCAACACACACACCAAGAAGTCATATTATAAGTTCCTATTACCCAGTAATAAGGAAGGGGAGATCATGGCTTCTTTCCGCTGCTGCTATTCTCGTCGGTTACTCTGGAAGTGGACGGACCTAAGGCAGGTTGAAGAGCAATCCATTGAGGAAAATGGAAAGATGTTATTTCGCAGTGATTTTGTACAGTTCATTGCGCACAAGCTGAATCATAGCTAAAGGAACCTAGAGGTAAATTTAGAGCAAGGACTTTTTTAATGCTATGATTGACCAATTGTCTGAATTTTGTAATGTATGATTAGGAAGGTTTTCTTTATCCGGATTTAAAATGTCTGAGATATGTTATACATTATTTGTAAAAATTGTTTGTTTTAAGTTTCTATATTTTGATTGGAATCATTTAATTGGTGATTCGCCATACGTATAATATAAATTAAAATTTTTGGAAGAAAAACAAAAGAAAAACGGCAATCTGAAAACTTATTTTAGTATTAATCTTTTTGGATCCATTTATTTAAAGACAGATGTTTTTGATCGCAATCTGCTGAATGAAAAAGTTTCTCCAATCTATGTTTGGCTGATTAGATGCAGCAATATCAACTATTGAAAAATATGTTAATATTTTTTAATACATTATCAAATAGTAAAAATATTTTATTTCTCGCTTCAAATCTGTAGTTCTTACAGAAAAAAACTGTCAGTGGCAGTTTGTATTCTATGCAATTCTCAATTCAATTAATCACTCAATAATTTGGAGAATGGAGCGGAGCTAATAGTTTATGGCGTGTGCAATCTGAACTAAGTAAAACACTAAGGCTTTGTTTTTGCAATTCATGCCCACAACCATACCCACACTTGCTCTCGATTGCAAAAAAGGACATGCCATTGACATGCGCCAGTAATTAACGTCCCATTTTGGGTTAGATTATCCTTAAATAATTGTGGAGGAGGTTGGGGTGGTTGAGTTAAGCGACGAAGGTTGTTGAGAATGCCCGTGCTCGCTGTTTTGCCTGGTTGTGGCACTTGGGTAGGCGCTATTTCTTACTAATGTTGCGCAACTGCACTATAGTGATGGCTAGAGCTACTATTTTCAGCTTGCCTGGCCGAAAAGAACTGACTCAAGGGTGCGGGGTGAGTGTTTTTGGATTCAGAAAACTTTACTAATTGCTTTTTGGTCACTGCAATAGTAATGCGAACTGGGGATGACAACAAAAACAAAAGCAACAATTACAGTTATAGTGAAGGAGGAGTTGGCAATGCTTTAAAGCAAAAAAAAAAAAATAAATAAAATTTGGCCAGGACTTTAATCATGAAAAAAGAACTACAACAAAAAAATTGTTTAAAATGTATGTACATATGTATATTTTGGGTGTGTGGATGCATCGTATAGCTTTTCTTAAAGCCCAAAATAAAGAAAGTTTGCTCGTCTTCAGACCAGTTCGAACTTTTTGCGATTTCCCGAAATACTTCGCATTTGTTATGAGATTAGGGCGACGCAAGAAGATGTGAAAACTAACTGCTAGTGTTTAGGTCAGATCTCAAAGCTGCCGGCCAAATTCCCTTGAGACACGCAGATACGACCCAGCTGGAGTACGGCGGGGTTGAAGACATCAACTTGGAGTAGGAGTTAGAATTTTCACTGTTCCCACATGCAAATGTCATTTTGTGGTCATTCGAATGAATAAACGAAGTTAAATGTGAAGAATGGTTAAATAAAAAAACAAAGAGGTTTGAATGGCAGTCTACAATGCTATTCCACCCACATCACTCAAACAGTATGTCTACCATCGTTTTGGGACCTCATATTACCCCATTACAATGGGGCGGTCGATTACTAAGCTAAATTATGAAAAATAAAAATTGTTGTTGAACTAATGGAGTTAAGCTTCCTTACAGGACCACTTTTTATTATTCTTGTAACTTTTTTATTTTTGATCAGTTTGTGCTGTATAGGACTTTAATTTATAAAATACTATAAATGTGTTAAATGGCTGTGTTAACCTGGACAATTATTTATTGGTTATGGTTTTCAATTAATCAGAATACTGTGGTTTAATAACGTACCCTATTACTTGAAACTTTTAAACTACAGTTACTCAGTCCGTGAACCACGGCAACCCATTGCCTTCAATTTGGTCGTTGATTAAGGTCATTTGCGAGCCAAAAACGTGTACACACTCAAATATATGTAAGAGTCTGTGGAGCTGGGATAGTGAAAGTTAAAAAATCTTTAGACAACGTGTATTAGCAGCAGTACAGGGAGTGCTGCGTGTTGCTGCAGGGGTTGGGTCGGGTGTACAACATTCGATTAGCGCAGCAAGTGCGTGTGGAAAAATTCGATGAGTTTTATTAGTAAATAATGGCAAATCATTTGCCAGTTGACACTCGCTGAATGGTTCCACATATCCAGAAGGGCCAACATAAAGGTGGGGAATAGAAAGCTGTCAATGTCAATAGCAATAAGGAGGATAAAAAGGAACAAAAATGTCCTAACATTGCGGCTGCTAATGAGCAACATTAATGAGTGCTATTTTTCATTGAAGGGACAATCAGCACAAGTAGGCAGGGGCAGTGGTACGTAAAAGTTTTCTCTTTGCTTAAGTCTCTTGGGTATTTAAGCGAATGAAGTAAAGGAAGTGTGTAGATCTGACAGCAGGTAGCATGCACGCCCGCCCCCTTTCTGTCCATCACACGCATGAAATTTAATATTAATGCTAAGGCAAGTAAAGAATTCGTAATTAAATTATCCTTTTTGATACCCACTACTGATCCCGAGGATTTTAACAGATTGAAGAAGCAAAATGATTTTGAATCAGATAAAATATTCTAAAATGAAATTTGTGTTAACACTAAAATTCTGTTGTTTATTTAAAGTAACATTAACTTGAGCCTTCTCTAAATAAATTGTCTTGCTTTGTTTTATTTCTGGATTAAATTCTATGTGTACGCCTTCAACAGTTCTAAATTCTGAACCTGTGCCTCCCCAGGATATCAAAGGCGTCGAGACTGCTTACATTTCCCTTCTTTTTGTTTTTCCTTTTTTCTTTCCTCCATTAAATTAAATATTTTGTCTTTTGTGTGGTCCTTCCGGTCCCAGTACTAAGCAACGGAACCTTAAATTCCACTCTCGGCATCAAGCTCAATCAGTTTTACTTACCTTAGTGTGTCCCCGGGTTAAGTCCACAACGGACTTCGCTGACTCCACTTGGGAAAAATGAGAAATGAAAAATCGACTTGCAATTAGCAAACATGAAACTCGTGCTACGTATGTGTACAGCCACATAAACAATATACATACATACAATATGTGTGCGCGTGTATGTATGTACATACTGTACACATATATTGTGCATATCCTGACTGTGACTGCTTTTTGGGTTCCAAAAGCTGGCAGCGTTGTCAGCGTGGTTAATAAGTTACTCTCGAGATACTTTATTACTTCCTTGGTTGAGAGCGACAAGCGGCAGGCAAGCGATTGGGGTATGTATCTATGTATAACGAAGGGGACAATGCCAAAGGGTTGCGACTGATTTTCATTAGGGGTCTTTGTCTCTCAACCTTTTTCGTGTTGTGAGTGTGTGCAGTTTTTTAATTTATGCGATTTTTGACTGCTGTGAATGGGGAAGGGTAAAGGTTAGGTCGATAGAATAGAATAAGCTATCAAGTATCTTAGTCTGGAACTTTGCATTTGGGATTTTTTTTATCAATAGTAACAATTTGCTTTGACTATATTTTAAATTTTCGGTATTTTTATACGGGCACATACATACAAAAAAAAAATAACTTCAGATTTTTATTTAAAAAAAAGAATTATTATCTATTATAAATTATATAGTCTATTATAAAACTAACGAGCTAAAAATTTCCAGTTGTAAATAATGTAAGTATAGCGGAAAGAGGGGAAAACTAAAAAATCATGAAAGACAAATCCGTTTGTTAATTTAAAAGTTATTTTACTCTCAGTCGTCAATAGAATCTTTTTAATCCCTAAACGTAGGCAACATTTTCGGTCACATGTATGAAAGGCGAATGAACGCTGTGATGAGATAAAGATACCCATAGAGTTCTTCCTTATTTATTTAAATGAAATCAATGCATTGAGTTTTTTTTGCGTATATATGGCCCACTCTATTTTTTTGTGTATGCTAAAGGAATAGAGAATTTTTCATTAAAATTAAATGCCAGCATGGTTGTGGGTCTGCAATAAAAACTTTTGTTTTTTTGTTGTCGAAAAACTTTGTATAGAAAATCTGATTCTTTTCAACTCGTCCGTAGAACGCTGCTGAACCACATTAAAGGTAACTATGCAAATATTTTTGAGGCTCATACAAACAAATGTTCAAGTGCTTAGAGTCAGACGGGGGATACATCCCCTTTTTTGAATATAATTTTTTTCAGGAAGACCAGAAATGTTTTAGTCTGGTCAATAGTAAACAGAAGTGTGAGCAAAACATCCGCTACATTTAACCACTAATGTATCCCTGGAAATTCTGATTGTGTTCGTTTATAGTTTTTGGTGACGACTCATCCTTTATTCCATTAGACGTGTAATATGTGGAATGACTAATGAACCTCATAAATCAAGTGACTGCAAAACTTAAATGAAAATATGCATTTGAATGGTGAAAAGGGGCTGATATTGCCAATTGTTGGACCACGTTCGAATTCATTGTTTCTAGATAAATGTTTGTATGCCTGTGGATATCTCTGTGTCTAGCCACTCGTTTTCATTGACCGGGCTAATTGAAATTAAAATCGCTGCCAAGAAAACCCCTAAAGCTTTCGACTCCAACAATATTTCACTCGATTTGGTCAAAAGCCAGTAACAACCACAATGTAGCTAGTAGCTTAGTTTTATTAAAACTTCGCTATATTTTCTTTACTATTTTGAGTTTCTGAACGGTGTTATTTGCAATTTTTAAATGGATTGATGTTATTGTTTTTACCCAAAATATATAAGTTTGGTGTAGTTTTCATTTGGTACTTTAATTATTTATTTCTTGTAATATTAAAAAAAAAAGACAATGATCACATAAAATATTTTTCGTAAATTACAGAATTTATGTGGTTGTTGTTTTACAATACATTTTATAGTTATTTTTATATTAATTCTATTGTATTTATATGCTTGAAGATAGTTTTATCTCTCCTTTTGTTGTCACTTTATTATAAATAGAATGATCTTTTAGGCCTGGTAATTCTTTTTGGGTTCTCTTTAAAATTCGTCTAAATTCCCATGTGGGTGTTATCGTTTATTTCGGTTTCAGTTTTTAGTTGTAATAGTTATACAAATTTATATATAATTATGTATAATTATTAATAGGAAACAAAAAAAAAAGTCAACTACTTTTACTTAACAGTTATATTTTTATTTTATTGAAATATATTGCACGGTATTTGGTATTAAGATTTCTTTTTGTTTTATTTTAAGCATTAAGCCCGACTTCGATACTGAATCTGGAGACATTAAAACTTATCAACCTAGCTATAAAAAGGGGATTGGTTGCATGATTGCATAGTTAATTATTCTTTTGATGCAAGAGAAGCAACTTCCCCCCTTTTCATTAATAGATATTTGAATATTTAATGTACGTTAGTTTTTATTATTATAAAAACAATTAATTTACTGTTGATTATATTTGCAATGCTTTGTTTCTCTATTTTTGGTGTCAGAGCTTTTCGTACGACTAACTAGATTGATATACATACAAACTAATCTATTTGGAGATACAGACATGCTTATCTTTTGGTTATCCTTTTCAGATATTTTGTTTGTTTTATGAAAATTGACATCAGATATCGACACCGAAAAAAACACAAATGCCCTAACTTTTAGCTAGTATTAGATACATATGAAAAAAATACACAAAAAATTCACACAATTCCGATTATTTTAGATTTTTTACAATTTTTATTAAACACAAAAAGCATCTATGCCTAGAGCCTAAAACGTGGATTACAAACTACGATCTAATCAATTTTCGTTTTTAGTATTTAATGTATATGCATGTATATATATACATACATATATCATATGTACATATATGCATATACATATAGTGGATTTTATTTCTTTACTTGAACATGTATGTATATATGTACATCTAAACAGCATACAAACATACAAATATGTGTATGTATGTATGTATGCATATCTTCTCAATAACTAGAGGTGGTCACTTTACAATTACCAGGAGAAACATAAAAACCAAGGTTTTTGTTTTTTTTTTTGGACCGCTTGTCCTCTTGTCCATTTAGATATCTGATTTGATGCTTCAACGATAGTTGGAGCTTTATAAAAAACTGAATCTGAAAGACAAATTTCTGTTGAAGGTCGAAAGAAAAGCGACTATCACCATGAACTCAGATTGCTATAGTGATCTGTGCATTACAAACTTTTGAGTCGCATAATATACCCTTACTGCATATATGTAAATATGTATATTTGGTACGTCTTGTTCATTAAGCAAGTACTCTAATTGTTATAATGTATTATTTGACTTCAACTACAACTAATATGTAGTAAGATAAGAACCAAGCTGTTTCTGATGTTTTGCGTTAAAATCTTTTTGACAATCAATCGTATGAATTAGGTAGTTTTAACTTTTATTCAATGTGCGACATAATAACTGCCGAAACTTAGCTTAATATTGTAAGCATTGTCTAACTTATAAGCTTGACAGTCAAACGGACTAAAATAAATCAGTGTAGCCCTTTGTAATGATAAACATATTGTTACATATATTTATTGATGATTTATATTCCCATAAAAAACCCGGAACTTCTCTTTTACGAAAAGGTAAAAAAATCCAAAAAACTTGCAAGGTAAGTCAAAGTAAATCAAAAAATTAAGCAATAATTTTTTAAGATTTCTGAAATTAATATGAAATTTAAATAATTATTTATCCAGGCAAACAAATCGTAGTCCCGCCCTGTCTTTATTATTATTTATTAAATGTACATATATATTATATATATATAATATATATATATATACATATATATAATATGTATATATATATATATATATATATATATAATATATATCTATATATATATATATATATATATATATATATATATATATATACAATATATATATATATATGTATAATATATATAATCATATATACATATATATGGACGTATAAAGGAGGTCATTCCCGGTCACCTCTCATACCATTTAAATGGGCGTAGGCATTAGTTTGCCATAGTCCTGATGCATGCTGGGCTTAACCGAATTGTAAACGGGTCTGCCTCCATCATCAGGCAGGGCATAGACATCGGGTGGCACGCATAACGACTGCAATTTCGAGATGTACGAATCGAAGTGCTCGTGCGGATGCGGATGCGCATGCGGATGACTGTGTGGGTGGTGGGCATAATTCCCGGGATGATGCACCGTATAGGCGTGATGGGGTGGTGGAGGTGGCGGTGGTAGTAATGTAGAGTAGGCCGTATGCTCACCTGGCAGATGACCACCGCTGGTACAACCGGTGTCCAGTCCCAGCTGTCCAGAGATTGACGGATGTGGTGGCGGTGGAGGTGGTGGTGGCAGACGCACATGCTCTAGTAGTGTGATAACATTATTACGTAAGCTCTCATAATTATTTAGATTGGAATTTGGCAGACCACCGACATCAGGTGCGGCTGTTGGGTGATGGGTGGATACCATTGTGTGGACCACATTAGAATTGCTAGAATTATTAGACCCAAGGTCTGCAACTGTGGTTGTTGTTGTTGACGAGACACTCGCGAAAGGTGATTGGCCACTGGGTGAGGTGGTATTCACAGATGAAGTTGAGCGCTGCTGTTGATGATGAGGCACAACCTGATGGGTGCTCAATGGAGAAGCCTCCTAGTTGAAGGAAAAATCCAAAAATGGAGTCAAAGACAGTAAAATATTTCATCTTATCGACGATGGACAAAAGTTTCTGAATTTTTTAATAGGGAGTTCATTTTTTTGATACTCATGTAGTTTGCAATACATAAGTAAGTAAATGTGCTTGTATATAAATGTTTATACATATATACAAACATATGTAGGAAATATGTGTATGCGTATGTACACCTGCATGTATGTACATATATTCATATGTATTGAATTTCCAATAAGAATCCACCGAACAAGAAAAAAACGACAGCCCCCCAAAAATAAGACGAATGCAAACGAACGAGCACGAATCACTTTACAGTGAGCGAGAGTAATACAACGAACGAAAGGGAGAAGATGGCGTTGTTTTTTCATTTCTCCGAATTGGAGCCTTAGCCACAAAAAGTTATAATACTAGTTCTGCTGCTCTCAGCGTCGACGTCAACGACAGCTGCACGAAGTTCCTACTGACGTAGCACAGTTTTGTAAGGGGAAGAATTTTTTCTGCGCTTTTCGTTGTTTTTTTTTTTATTGTGTTTTTGGTTAGGAGTAAATCGAATGGCGGCCTGCGATTTGTTGGCGCTTGATATGACCGAGACCTGGGCTGCTGCTATAGCCTGCGCATGACCAGCTACGCACAATCATACACGTCTAGGGACATATGCGTACGAATGGTAAGGTTATTTAGGGGTGGACGTTGCCTGAGTAGAAACTTTTGATTCGTCGCGCGATGCAACGATGCAACCTAAGTGATTGGCTGCTGTACGTGGCAACGCCATTTTGAAGTGCATTTTGCAATTTGTCAAGTAAAAAGTTTCCAATGATTTATATCAAAATCTTTGGGTTTTTCGTATTTCATTTTTTTTTTTTTTTTTGGAAAGACGTCGTCACTTAAACTTTTTTTTTGCGATGTTTTGTTTTTTTAGGAAGGGAAAACAAAGTTAAAGCGGCTCGAAAACTTTGCTTGACGACTTTTGCGCCGAGTTTTTTGATTTCAGTTTTCTTATTTTATTTTCGAGTTTTAGAGACGTCCTTGAAAAGTGCTTCAGTACAGGTGATGACGTCGTCGACGACAAAAACTCCCGTCAAAGTCTCGTTTTAAGCTCAAGTTTTTCGGTTTGTCTGGTAAAACTTTAAAAAAGGTTCGGGGTTAGGGAACTTTCAGAATATGACCACCGCCAACAAGTTTTTTTTAGCTTAGTTCAGATAAACAAAATGATAAGGAAACCACTTTTGGGTTGTTACTCATAATTTGTTGCCATCAACGAACCTGAGCCTACGTACCCGATCGCTGGTGCTCAGCTGCGATTCCATGGCGTTGATGTCAGACTTCAGGCGCATCATTTGTGATTCGACGCGAGCATTTTCACGCTGGAGCTCTGAAATTTCCGCCTCCAATGTGTTAAGATCCTCACTGCCATTGGTGGCAACAAGAGTTGAGGCTGTGGTAGAGGATGTGCCATTCGCTGGACTTGTGCCGATAGCCTTTTCGGCGACGCTACTACTGCTTACCCCGACGCCAACGTTTCCCATGACGATGTCCAAACTACCGCCGCCTAAACAACAACAAATTCGCATAGAGGAAAGAATAAGAGGAAGCAAGAAATTATGTTGTTAGTAAATACATACATATGCCCACTTTCGCATCTCTTACATGCTAGTTTCAGGTTTAATTTTTATTTTATTCAAATTTTTCTTGCATTGCTTTTGTGCGCGTGTGCTAGCAACTCAATTGGCACTTTGGTATGTGTGTAATGATTAAATGATTGGGCAATCAGCATGTAGGTGGAATGGTTGTGTTTTGGAGTGGATATGAGTGTTTCACATTTTTTAGGGCTTACCTTTCATCGATCGACTCTTGTTAAATTTGTATGTATGTACATTTTGTTATAATCTTGTGTGACTTTTTCTCTTTTATTCATCATTTATCATCTTTTTGTATAATTCGTTTTATTTTTGGTTGCATTATGGTTTCTGTCTATATATGTTTTTCGTTTTCTTTCTATTTACAGTAGATATTCGGCACCGATACAAAATGTTGCGTAATCTACAAGAAAACGCCAACAAAAACACATGAAACGAAACAAAAAGAAGGAACACAGAATTAAATTAGAATTAGAAAATTAGGAAAGGTAAGTTGTTGTTGTTTCTTTTTTCTATTTTGTGGGCACCATCAACACACCCATATGTATATGTATAAGAATGTTTTCCATGTCATTTATTTACCGGGTTTAGGGATTAGGATTAGGATTAGGGATTGTCCGTGTCAAGTCAAAGAATAGCGATAAGTTAATCATATTTAACTATTTATTTTTTATTGTTTTTCTTGCAGATTAAATTTTTTTTTAAATATTCCGAAACCAAAACCAAAAATAAAGTGCTTTTCCAGTATATACATACATACATGTTTAAAATATGTATATACACGTATATATTTTTGACGTTAGCACACGCACACAAAATTTCCGATCCGCGAATTGTACAATACAAAAAGGGAGCAACATCAAGAAGAAAGTACAACATCTGCTGTGATATCGAAGATAAAAACTAATACATATTAAGTTTGAGTCAAAATACTCAATCGATTGTCTTCAAGGTGTTTCTATACACAATGTGAAGAGTTGAGTTTGAATTCTTGTCGGTTGGCTTTATGCGTTGAAAATAAAATCATTGATCGAATAATTATTTGCTTAGTACAGCTTTTTGGTCTTCTTTCTTTGTGTTGCTCACTTTATGAGAATGTTATTATGCTCCCCGTATAAAGATGGTACTGGAATGCATAATTACGACAATCCCAGTTCATAACAGAAAACACACAAAAAGGGATGTAGATACATGTACCATAAGAGTAACGAATAGAAGTTTACTAATTAGTAAACTCACCTGTATAACCCTTGGGATAAACCATAGTCACCTCATCGAATTTAGGTTTCTTTATACCTTGACTGCCCACTGTAGTGCATGCTGCGATACCAAGAAAATTTTGACAAAAAAGCAATAGTCAGAAAAGAGGTAATTGCAAAGGAATATGATAGACTATTTGATTTAAATTAGAGCAATAGAGCACACTTACCATCAAATTTCATGGCGGTGGCCGCAGCTACGGCAGCCTTGTGTTGTTCTACCGTCCCACCAGCCTCGAGGACTCGCATTTTGTTTCGATTGGCTATGGGACAGCCCGATGCACTAATTACGAATTAATAAACAAAAAATATTGTACCATGAACCCTATATTAGGCATTATACACTAAAACTCACCTTCTGTGCGACAAGAATTTCCCTGTCGAATGTCCTGAACCGTCGCAGCCTGGTATTGGACAACGTAGCGGCTCCGAGTCCTGACCATCACGTGGCTTACTTTTAGGTTTATTAGCGCGCGGACAACCTGAGAGGCTGCGGTGGGAAGAATAGTTTCCAGTGACATGCCCCGAACCATCGCAGCCAGGCGTTGGACATTTTAGTTCCTGTGAATGCGACTGCAAATGGTTGCGGTCCGAGCGCGAGCAGCCAGTTAAGCTGTGGAAGACGTCAAAAGAAGTCAATCTAATGTGAACGGGAACGTAAATGAGGATTAGTATTCTTATAATGTTTTAAAACAAGACCATGTGGTCTTTGTCAGATAAGACGTTGGCCTAAACAGCTCTTTTGTCTGTTTGAAGGTTTAATAAAACTTTACAAGCTTAGAAGGTTCACAAGAGTGGATGTTGGGTCGGTTTGGGACAATTTTATGGGCATATTGTTGCCAAAAACTCATAATCATAAATATTTATGTGTATGTGGCCACTTTCTTTCACTATGTTGCCAGGGTAGCATAATGAAAATGAGTTGTTCAGGTGTTAGAAGATGATTTTAAAATGAAATAAATTGCTTATGTTAGTTTGGTCAAAAACTGTTTACGATTTTATCATTGGTCAAATTATTTAGATTAATCTCGATCTCTACGTAAACCTATCGTTTGTCTTATGCTACGTTTATTACTACTACTGCGACAGCCGTTGCGCAAGTCTCATTTTTAAATATTTCCTTTCACCTAATACTTACCCATCTTTAGTCTTATCATGCTGTGGAATATGTTGCGGTGGTGGCATTGAATAACAAGTGGCTGGACTAGGAGAATAACCGCCAGAGACTGGCGTCGGGTAGCCTCCAGGACCCACCGCCGTGGCATATGGATTACTGCACTGATAGGCAGCTGGACCATAACCATGATAGCCAGTCGGTGGATAATCAGACTGCACCACCATGCCATAACCGGGATGGGGTGAATAACCTACGGTTAAGCAAACCGAACTTGATCTTTGTCTTGAGTTTAAAATGCCATCTTCCTTTACCACTTACCACTGGGATCCCGATATGATTCAATATAGTGCGATCCACCACTATCTGGCGTTGATTCACGACTATACGGTCTTGGCCCACTTATGTGACCAACTAATCCGAAACCCAGAGGACGTGGTGGCCCACTAAAGTCAACAGGTTCCATTTGTGGTGAACGTGGGGGGCCATTGGGGCCTAAGGAACCCGGAGCGGCTCCACCAAAACCTTGAGGATGGCCTACAATTAAACCATCGGGACCATACTGAGGACTGGTGATGATACTATGCGTTAACGGTAAAATAGACAAAAAAAAAAGTGTTTTTAAGTAAAAAATATTAAAGAAGCAGAAGGTTGTATATCCATGCAGTTTAATTAATTATTTTCTCCGTCATATCGACCCCAAAATTTTTTAAGCTTTATAATATAAAATTTAAAAAAATTTGAAGGCAAAAAAACATAAGGTAATTCTAACTCGCCGTGGCCGGGTTCAAATCCCCGCCCATTTCATTTGTAGGGTTGATCTCTGCCTACTATATCACCAAGCCAAAATGTCGCGGCTTTGCTATTTGGGTATATTTACATACATATGTATGTGTATTGCAAGCGCTTAGCTTCTCGCTCTCTTAAATTCCATTCTTATTCAAGAGAACAACAACACAATACAAATCGTTTTCCTGTCTCTTTCGCACTCGGCTTGTACTTTTGTCATCAATATGATGTTTGTGTGTACACATGCATATAAACGTTAACGATTAGCTACATATGTATGTATGTATGTGTACGTATTATCTTGCTGCTTTCCAGGGTTGATCAATCGATTTTACTGATTTAAGTTGGTATTTATTATCCGATCTCATTCAAACTTACTGGTATGGTATATCATCTTACAGGTATATATTATCATCTGTATACTAAATTTGTAAACTGTTTTGAACAAAAAGAGTTTTGCCCTCTGATCTATACCTTATAGTTGTCCGATCCGACCAATTCTTGAATTTGATTAAGGTAAATGATCAATAAACAGAATGATATGACTTTTATTCAAATAACTTAAAATATAAGTTGAAAAAGATACGGAACATCTGACCAATTTTATTATGCCCTCTACAAGGGTATAAAAAGAAAGTTCCTTGCTAAATCGCCCATCTTCAATAGACAGTGATTGAAAATTATAATTTTTGTAAATTTGAATAAGCTTACCTGTGTGGGAGTCGTGTTACACTTAGGTCCAATGTCTGACCCTGTGGGCTTGGCACTTGAGGACTTGCTATGTTCGGACTGGCTCCTGGCTGGGGACTACCGTTACCCATTCGCTGAGTATATTGGTTATGAGAGGCTGGTGAGTTGAAACCGTGTGGACTAGATGAGGTCACGGATGTGGAGCCGGAGAGATCCACAGCGGGCACAGCTGGCACACC